>JAHLKD010000090.1:0-227464 GCA_025526935.1 Cladochytrium replicatum
TATTGATGGAGGAAGAATAGAAGTCAATAGTTAATGATGAACAATGAACAATTAACATAGGAAGATGAACAATTCATAGATTACAATAGACGATTGAAATCGTACAAAATAATGATGGGCAATTGTGCAAGAACATTAAGGAGTATACGATAGAGGAGGAAGAATAGAAGTCAATAGTTAATGTTGATGGAGGAAGAATAGAAGTCAATAGTTAATGATGAACAATGAACAATAAATAAAGGAACGTGAACAATTCATAGATTGCAATAGACAATTGAAATGTCACAAAATAATCAATGGCAATTAGGGCCAATTTTTTTGTTAACAATATTTATTTTGAACATACTATGCATAACAAAACACAAAACCAAATGGCCTCACAAGATGGTGATGGACCAGTTCACTGAAGTGTGCGACTTATATACCGAAATAGATACAAGAAACCTAAAAGTTTTGATCAGCTCTATCAGCTCAATTGGTTATGGCGCAGCGCTGTAAGCAAAAGGACGCAGGTTCGAACCCCTGATAGAGCGATTAACTGCGATTAGAAATTGACCGCAATTAGTCATGTGGCGGTTGTCGAGGTACGGACCTCGCAAATGCACGTGACCCTCAAAGTGGAATCGTTGTGCATCTGTTTCAGCTTGCCAATCTTGGCACTCCAATAGCGGTGCACATCCTCTATTAGCGTTGTAAGGAGTGCCAGAGGCGGACGGGTACGGTTGAGCCGGAAACCAACTCCAAAGTTTGCGAGGTACGGACCTCGAAAAAGCCAAGCCACATGGCTCAGTGACGGGTTGGAACACATACGGGTGCAACAGCAAGGACAGAAGAACAGCTACTCCACATTGAAACTGCCGTGTTTCCTCTACATTCACCCGAACCCAAATCAACTTCTACACTGTGCAGATGCAATCCATGTCAGACCCTATCCATCTTCCTCGGACATTGCGCCGTCTGAGTTGACTGAGTCTGAATTGGTTCGCGGTTCAGGCTAAATTGGTCCGTCTTTTAGCTGACCCTGGGAACTTCCGTGCCTTTACTTGAAAAAGATTGCCTACTTCGTGCCACATCCACCCATTGTCATGCAGCATACGCGATGAAGTCCCTTCTCTTCCTATATCTACAAAATACGGAAAAGTTTACAGAGCTTGCTCGAATTTGCCGTGGTCTTTCAGCTTGAAGAAGATGTTACTCTGCTGTCCGAAACTTTCTCAGATCATGGATGCCACTTTCTGGACTTCGCTGTTTGGAAATACCCTCGAGAAGCTGTGGTATGGACACGGAGAGGGAGGTGGGATCCACTATCTATAGCAGGAAGACCCTGTGGTCTGGCCTTGCCTCTGGTTTCCTGACAAGGATATCTCCCGTTGTGGCTGAGAAGCTTGTTATCGCGGTGAAAGGTTGGTGGAGATTTTGGACAATCAAATACAAAGAATCAGTTCTCTACTCCAGCAGCATGCTCCAGCCCACGAAATCAAAGGAGTCTCGCCCCTACAGCATCGCTGGGCCCATGAAATGAAAAGACTTAGTGAAAAAACCAGCTACAAGAGAGATTGAGGTAGCATGAATTACAGTTGAAGCCGAATAAATTGCATCTGGAAGGTCCGTCCATGGTTAATAAAAATGGGTTGGACGGTCCGTCCGCGCCTAATAAAAACGCGTTGGACGGTCCGTCCGTGGCTAATAAATTCGAGGTGGACGGTCCGTCCGCATTTAATAAATCCGCGTCGGACGGTCCGTCTGAATGTTATTAACATTCCGGCTTGGAATAACTGTTAGGTAGCATGAATTACAGTTGAAGCAGAATAAATTGCATCTGGAAGGTCCGTCCCAGGCTAATAAAAACAGGTTGGACGTTCTGTCTGCGCCCTAATAAAAACGCGTCAGACGGTCTGTCCGTGGCTAATACATGCGTGTTGGACAGTCTGTCCGTGGCTAATACATTCGTGTTGGACAGTCCGTCCACATTTAATGAATTCGCGTTGGACAGTCCGTCCAAATGTTATTAACATTCTGGCTTGAAATGGTTGAAATCGTGCGCCAATCATGCCGGCAGCAAGAACGGGAACTGCAACTCTTCCTCATTCTCTCCAGTTACAATGTTATGTAGCACATACAATTTGATTCATTGTTGCGTGGTTTAGAATATGCATAGGCCACCTGTAGGGACCATTGAGCACCGAAACCAAATCCTGTTGACGGACGCAAAGACAGAATGTCCTGAACAACAGCATGGCCGTGCTCCTGGATTGATTTTCTACATGACCTCTAATTGTCTTAGTCCATACAGAGCAAGTTGTGTTAGTTTTGTCTTTTCATGATCTTTTGCGTCAGTGTTTCGCAACACACTCAGTGCCAACCTACGTTCGCACCACCCTGATCTTGGGGTGGATCATGATTAGTGGATGTTTGGCTTCTCCATTCTTCGATTAATTTGATTTTGGTAATTTTTAACTGTTCTTTGCTCAATACGTGCAACTGCATGGAAATACCACTTAAAAGAAAGGATGGCTCCTTTTGCCCACTAAAGGCATTCCCGCGCACTACCTCAATAGAGAATCGCAGAGAGCGACATCAAATTGGTTCTCACCACGAAAGGCCAACATCAGGTGTATCGATCCGCTTTTGAACGTTACACTATGCGTTGCGCAACTGCCATGGAAAAGGTGACAGAGATAAGAGTGATAAGATGAAAAGTGGCCATATGGCAAAAAGAGGCACTTTATCGCCCACTCTTCGGATGTTTGTTGGGACTGATATTTGCTCTGCGACCACGTTTTCTGTAACATATTTGAAAGTAAAGAATGTTGCATGATCGAAGTAGCCAAACACAACTTGAAACAAAAACTGATCATACTGCAGTAACGCAAGAAATTCCATCTTCAGATCCAATTATCGCTCGCGCGGAGAATACCCTTCAAACTTTGCCAGGCCATCATCTTGATCCGCCACTCGCGTTCCGTAAAAGATGTGGTGCTGAGGTTTGAAAAGGTCGGCAAGTTGCTTGATCTTGCCTTTTTCGTCCCTCTCCAATACAGCGCTAGGAAAATCCACAAAGTTGGAATCGGGCTCAAGCGACTCGCTATAAACGGCCGTTCCGCAAGACCCGCATCGGTGCCGCACCAGGTTTTCGGAGGTCTTGTACGAAATCAGGAGATCGCGCGGCGTGAGGAGCTGAAACACTTCTGGGTTGACTCCAATGAGGTGCGTGAACGGTGCGCTGTGAAAGCGTTGGCAAATGGTGCAATGGCAGTAGCACGAGAAGTATAGATCCGAATCACTGGAACCGTGGACAGAGAATCGAGTTGCACCGCAGAGGCAGGTGCCTTGGGCTCGAAATGCAAGCGGGACACTGGTTGCACCCATTGATGCAAAGATCAAGGTTTGTGACGCAGCGCAGCCGCCGCACCCAAATTAACCAAATGGTGATATTTATGTAGTTGAAATATGAAGGACCCCATGATAAAAATATTCGCAATAATACGCACCGAAAAACTCACCATTCAAACCGCCACCGACACCCGGTCTGCAGCACGGGCGGCAGGTTGTTGCAGTCCTCCACCTTGCTGACACCGCCGTACCGCGCACATGTGCTCGCGTCGACACCAAACTGTTTCGAACATCCGTCGAAGATCCCAAGGCCGCCTCCAGGCATCTGCAAGTCAAAGTGGTTGTCAGAGAGGTCCAAGCCTGTGTTGACGTGCTGCACAACCATCTGTTTTGCTCTGGCTGCGGTGTTGGTGAAGGTGATCAGGTGGCAGTTGCAACAGGTGTTTGGCCAGAACACATTGAAGCGAACGAGATCTTTGCATTTTAATATTTAGAACAACAAGCAGAGCACGGATTTTTTTACCTCAGTACACCCGCCAGTCACTCCGACTGCTGCAAAGCCGGACGACAGCTGGTCGTTGATGATCACTGGCTGCATCAGCGGGTTCATGTATGCGCGCCATCACCATCGATGAACTTGAAGTTCCCCGTGTTTTCGCAGCCATTTTTGACAAGGTTGACTTGGTCGTTGTTGATCACAGTACCAACCCGAAGACAATGCAATCACAGAGTTGTTGACCTTGTTTGTATAGTACCCAGAATTTTCGTCCCACGAGCACGAAGGGCTTGCAGCAGTCCCAAAACCACGAGCTCCTCAGCGAGTTCGGGGTGCGGAACAAGTGGTGCGGGAGTGGCTGGACGAAAGCGGAAACATGTAAGTTAACAAGTGAGCCTAGGGAAGTTGATGCACCAGTACCCGGAATGGAAATCTTTGTGGTCTTTGAGTACACCTCAGCCGGGATCGTGTTTGCTTCACCAAGCAAATTGGTCGGCGCGCACTGGGAGTAGTTGGGGTTAACAGATTGCACGTAGAACGTTTTCCACAGCACGATCCGACAGTGTACTGAGCATAGTCTGCCGTCGCGCAGGTCGTCGAGGGCGTGATCGCCTTGCCGCTGGTGGTGATCGTCAAACCGGAGTGAGACCACGAGAAAGTTTGAGTGCCGGTAGTGCTCCTGGTAGTCGAAGCGGTAGTGGCAGGCACAGCAGAAGTCCTTGTCGAGGTCCCGGCTGGTGCTGGAGTGCACTACAACCACCATATTAAGTATGCATCGTGGATCATCCTGCAAGGCAATTCAACAAACGTGGGCGTAGTATGCATTCTGTGCTGAGCAAACGAAACGTCCTCCACAGCACGTCAGTCCTGTCCATCCCTGACCACCGCACTGTCCATAGGCAGTTTGACATTGCGCTGAGACGAAGTTCGAAAGCTGGAGGAAGACGAGCACAACAGCAACCCCAAGCATTATGGAGCAGGGCTATCGCAGTGCCGAAGATGACGTACACCGCAAGTGTTGAGATGAGATGAGCATGGTGGACAATGAGCACAATGTAGATTGCACGGTCAGCCGATGGTCCATTTGCGCTGCTGCTGCTGGTGAATCCCTCTTTCCGCTGCCTGAGATGTCGAACCAGCGAGAGCGAGAAAACACCAATTCCAGTGACAAGGATCTGCCCGCGATCTGAGGTGAGCCATTTTACAGATTGAGGGAGAATAGTGACTCACCACAATGCAAGGAATGGCTGTCGCGATCAAGACCGCCAGCGGCAAGTATGTCGGGCGAGTCTTGTTGGGGCCAGATAGTGCCACTCTGGTTGGTTCCCACATGAGGATGACGTGATGTGTTAAATTAGCAGCGCTGGCGACGATGGCGAGCCCCAGGATCGTCCATTTGATCTTCTTGTTTGTAAGAATGATCAAGAAACGCTCGACGGCACAGCAAGTGACGATACCCATGACCACACCACTAGTAGTGAAAGCAGACTTAAAAATTCGGTGGTAAGAAACAAAAATCAGTCGCTGGTTGGGTTCTCTACGCACCATGTAAAACCACGCTTCGGTGAGCAGAACGGAATGGAGAAACGATGACGCTACGAGTGCGTTCCCGAGCAAAGTTAAACGCAGCTGCTACGGCAAGAAACCAGGCGCGGATCCCCCTTCGGTTCAGAGAGGAGCCGAAGAGCGACTCTCTCTGACGGTACAGCAAGACCAAGGTCCACAAGAAAACGGTGCTGGCGGTGAGACATCCCGCAGACTTGCATCGATGTCGGTGAGTTTGGCAGTGAGTGCCGCTACTTGTTGCTGTAGCTGTGCAGGGTTCGACATTGGAGATTTTCTCCTTTGCTTCCGATCTGGATGATCTGGTGTGTGTGCAAACTATATTTAATACTGTTTCGTGGCATATGAATTTATAAGAGAATTTTTGTCGAACGTGCACAACAAAGTTAAACAACAATCCATCGCAGCCCTCACCAAAGTTTGCGAAGTATGCGCGGCGTCAACGGTCGAGGAGCAGGAATGAAATCCAATAAAATTGTGCCGGAATTGCAAACGCGGCGATGCTCGCTTGATGATCAGTCGTGTACTGGAGTGGGAAGGGCATGTGCTAGGTAGGGGATGCCAAAAAATCAGGTCTGTCCGCAAGTCCGAGTCGGGAATGATTCCTTGATGACAGTTCAAACATCATTTGCACATGTATCCAACGGGTACGTATCCATCAAAACGGACACTACGGATCCACTTTTGGCCATATTGCTGTTTTCAGCCAAATACAGCGGCTCATCCTTTGTCCAGCACTTGTTTGGTCATTTCACGAAGCTTTGCAGCCTGTTTCACTGGCCGTGCTTTGCATTTTGCGGTGAGGGGAAGTGAACTGGATGTGACAGGATCACGACTGCCTCCCTTGGTTTGTTCAGAGTCGCTTCACTGAAACTGATTTGAACTTATCATGCATAAACATCAACCATTTGAAACAGACTTTTGAAGTGATATTAAAACCAAAAGTAACTAACAATGAAATCACAATATGCGTAATGATGCTGAGTCAAATCTTGCGGCTGATCAATCAGCAGTTCGCTCATGTCCCACCATTCCAGAACGTCTCTACGCTTCTTTATTTCTGCCCAGATATGGATCTTTCGCTCCACTTCAGTTCAAGCACACTCTGTCTCCACCACTCCAACACCTCTGAGTATCCCTTTGCGCTCGCACCGTCCATAGCGATGATTGTCAATTTCAGCTCCAGTCCGCTGGATTGCCACCAGTTCAAGGCTATAATGTTGTTATTGATGTTTGCTCTGTCTAGCCCACTTATGGTGAACTTGGTCTGACGCCCGCTGTTCTTCCACCATTCGAGTACGTTCAAGTTGCACAATTTGATTGCTTCATCCATAGCCTTCTTGGTCCACTTCAATTCAAGCCCGCTGCTTGCCCACCATTCGAGGACGTCCACATGGCCATTCGTACTGGCAGAATCGATCGCGTTCGCTGTATACCTCATCTCCAGCCCGATGGCCTTCCACCAGTCCAAAATAGTCAAGTTGGATTGCTCGCTCGCGAAATCGATCAGGTCGTTGGTGTACTTGAGCTCCAGACCGCTGGACTTCCACCAGTCGAGAGTGTCAAGTTGGCATCGGCGACTTGCTTCCGTCAATGCTTCAGTAGTCCAACTCAATTCAAGACCACTTTGCTTCCACCATTCCAGAACATCGACCTTGCACTCAAGTTCGGGTGATGCCCACACCTCATGTCCCTCTTCGCTCCACATCACCGTTAGACCTTCGTAGTGTATTTGCGGAATGACATCGCACTTTCACTCCACAACAAACGAAGCTCTGATGATTTCCACCAGTCCAGCAATTCCACCAGTCCAGCAATTCCACATGTCCAGTCATGCTCGCGTGGTCCATCGCAAAACTGGTGTAGATCATTCTGAGTCCACTCAATTTGTACCTCCGTTCGACCATTTGCACTCGCAAGGTCGATGGCGCGGTCGGTCCAGTACAGATCGAGCGCACTCATCTTCCACCATGGAAACTCGCCACATTCATAGCCTCTTTGGTGTACCGGAGTTCCAGGCCGCTGGATTTCCACCACTCAAGGACCTCGACGTGTTTGTTCCGACTTGCTTTATCGATGCCGCAAGCAGTGTACCCCAACGCAAGACCGTGGAGGTCCCTGCTTTTGAGGAAGCATTGCAGGTTGAACAGCTGACCGTGCTCGCTGGCAGAGTCCATCGTATCGATGAGGTGCACCATGGCAACCTGCACGGCTCTGCGCTTGAGCTGTACCGCGATTCCGAAGGCTTGTTTTGGGCTTTGGGCGAACTTTCCGAGCTCCGGGTGTTTCTAAGGGTGCAAACATCATGTTTGTCGTGTGTGGCTGGAGTAGACCAATACTCACATCTCACTAACCCAAATTTTTGCAACATCATCTTTATTGTTTCTACACAATTTTGGCGTGAAAAAGAACAGCTCGTGGAGAAGCCTCACAAATATTGAAAGCACGCACGAAAACATTACAGGAGCAAGGCCTTGCTACTTAGGTGCGGAGACTCTTATCACGATTGACCCAACACCAGTTCCGCTCGACCACTGCCGGTGAGCTTCCTGAATATCTTCAAGATCCCAGACCTTCTTGATTGGAACCGTAATCCGTCCCTCCGCCAACAGCTCGAAGAGCTTGTTCAAGTTTGGTACAAAGGTAGGATGGTCGCGTGTGATGAAGTAAAACGTGGTTCTTTTGCGTGAGAAAGGATTGATTCCTCTCGCCAGCAGCTTGGTGATCGAACCAACGACCGATCTGGGCTTTGCCGTTTCATTCAGCAATTGTAGATTGGCACCATATGCGACGAGGATACCGTCCTCGGCGAGGATCGAGAAGGACTCATCAAAGCTTTCGAATCCCAGTGCATCAAAGACTGCATGAACTCCACCCAAGTCGTTCATTGCCTTGATCCAGTTTTTGTCGGTGTACACGAACGGAATCCCACCTTGATCACGGATGGCTGCGTGATTCCGCTCAGACGCAGTGCCGTAAACTTCGGCGCCTTGCAGTTGGCAGAGCTTCATGAGTGCGTAACCCACTGCGCCGCTCACGCCGTGGACGAAGACCCGTTGGCCCTTGGCGACCTTGGCCGATTGCACGACCATAGCGTACGCCGTGTTCCAGTCCAACACGAGGGCGGTCACCTGCTGGAGGTCGAGGCCGTCGGGAACTTTGACGAGATACTTCTCCGGCAGGTTGACGAGCTCGGCCTGCGCATCGTACACTGTGAGGGATGCCACGATGTCTCCCGGCTTGAACTTGAAGGATTCGGGGCCGTTCGCCTTGACTGTGCCGACAAGGGAGTACCCCGGTGTGAATGGTGCCTTTTTAACCATTGGATAGACGCCTGTCCGCATCTCGATGTCTCCACCAGAGAACCCCGAGTAGACGGTGGAGATCTGTACATGTTTGGCTGGCGGGGCATCGATGTTTGCCTCGACGACGTTCACCTTCGAGACGTCGCCAAACTCGGCAACAACTACTTTGCGGATAGTTGCAGACATTGCAGATCAGAATGTGACTGTTAGGCGGATGTTTGGATCTCAAGAGGGAGAGGCTTTCAACTTATGTGGATGCTGTGCCTTGTCCTCATGTCCGCTTTGAAATCTCACCACATGAGCTTTGAAATCCCATCCAATCAACTTTGAAAAATGGTGACGTGTTTGGGTTGCTGTGTTTTGTCAACTGGAAAAATTTGCATGAGCCGAACATTGTTAACATATCTTCATTGAAGTGTAACTCTAATTTAAGGTATTTAGATCTGCTGATTCTTGAACGCAGTGCAAAATGAGTGCACCTTCAGAACCATAACATAAGACAAACCTCGATCTGGTGTGGCTCAATGATGGCACGAAGGTCAGCCCAAATGTCCACAGTCCATCTACTGGCACCAAACAATCTCAAAAACGCATCGTTCTACCATCATGATGGGCAAGGGCACGCGTGGCAAGACCTCTTGATGGTTTGTGCAACCAGTAATATTGTTCCACTTGTATTTTTTTTGATGCTGTTTTTTTTGAACGTTCTCGTGTGCAGTCCCTGCAACGCGACATCAATATTCTGGGAGAATCGCCTCTCGATCGACTTGCAAAGCCTAGAGCCCTCGAGAGGATCAGGAGCGCAACGGTGGGCGGTCGTGGCGGTAGTGCTCCCGATTCTGCTGCTGCTGTCGATTCGAAGGTCCTCAAGGAGATTTTCGGCGTGCTGCTGAAGCCTTTGTGCAGGTAGGTGCTTTGCGGATCCGGTGGAACGTGTCAGGGATTTGTCGATTAATTTGGTCAAAAGGTGGGGGGGAGGGAGCGAGAAGGGGGGGAATTTGAGCGGGAAATCTAAAAACAGTGGGATCGAGATGGTGATTTAGTGCATTGCTCGCGACTCAACTCGTGTGTTTTCCACTTTCGTCAACCGCGTCAATGACCCCGTGGAGTGCATGCCCACCCTCGTCCCCACACTCGTCTCCCGACTGGCGCAGAACGAGATCGCAGAGCCCGCTGAGGAGATCAGATTGCTCATGGTGCATCTCATGGCCGACCTTGTGGGACTGGTCGGGTCGGGAGTAGGACCATTTGCAGACGAGTACATCAGGATCTTGCTGAAGACGCTCGTTGATCCCTATCCAGAGATAAAAAAGGTGGGTAGAAGAGGACATTTTAAGAGCGAGGGGGAACGGAGAAAGGTGAAAGGGGTATGAAATGCAACCGAGGAAAGCGTTTGCGTTATGTCAATTTACTTGCTTATTTTCAGGACTCTTGTAAACTGGTGGGCAAGATTGCAGAGCACGTTCCCAAAGCACTCAGTTTCGCCGGGGACTCTGTTCCAAAGACTCTCCTGGTATCTCTCGTCCACCGTCACTCCAGCGTGCGCCCGGAAGCCCTTCAAGTACTGCCAGCCACTCGCCCACACAGTTTCTCGCTCAACCTTCTTGTCTCTTGTGTGTACATCATTTTGTGAGCCCTGACGGCCGCAACCCTCGTCGACCTCTCGGGCTTCGACGCGGTCCTCGAGACCCTGTACGCCCTCACGGAGGACAAGGGTGTCTCGGTCCGCGAGGCAGTCCTCCGCACCTCGGGCACCTGGCTCCGCGAGTGTCCGGATCGCTACACGCTCGGCCACAAGCTCCTCCCGATCCTGTACTCCCGCGCCGACGACGACGATGAGGTCCCGAAAGTCCGTGAGTTGTGCGCTTCGGAGCTCGAGAAGACCGGCGCGCAGGAGTGGAGCGAGCGCGTGAAGGACGAGATGGATTACGATGGGGGTGCGGGGGGCGTGGGCGTGCGGAGGCTGGCGAGGGACAATGTGATGAAGATCGTGGAGGCGGGGTTGAAGGGGTTGGGGGACTGGAATGCGGAGGGGAGAGCGCGGTGGGGGAGGGTGCTGGGGGTGCTTGTGGGCATGCGGGGGTGAATGTGACGGGGTACACTGCGCAGATGCTGCAGGGGCTGTTTAGGGTGTGTGCGGGGGACGAGGTGGGGGTTGTGAAGGCTGCGACGACGGTCGCGGAGAGGATTGGTGGGGTCGTGTGGCCCGAGATTGGTTTCGGGGTGTGTGTTTCGCAGTTGAGGGAGGACGCTAGGGACGGGGTTAGAGTCGAGGCCATTGGGGCGTGGGAGGAAAAGATGGTGCATGTGGTGGTTGGGAAGGAGGGCGGCAAGACGGCCGTGGTTGTGGATGGGAAGGTTGTTGAGACGAGGTTGGACAGATGCATTGGGAGTTGATGGTTAAGTCCATGGCGGTGCACATGGACGATACCAACTTCCACGTTCAGGTAAACACTGGAGCGAAATCTCTCGTGTTGTTTTTAGCCCTTAGTGTTTTTGTTACGACTGAAGAATCTCTTTGGGTTCTTTTTAGGAGTCGGTGAGAGATGCACTGTGCAGACTCGTGGGAGTCAGCCCTGTGACGGCGCGGATCGCAAAGGATCACCTCGTTAGCGTGAGGCATCGGCATCGGACCAGCGTGCATGTCGATCGGGTGATCGAGGCAGCGAAGCGTCGGTGGTTGAAGGGTGAATCACCAAAAAATGAATCAGGAGCCGTTTTTCCGTAGAGTTTGTGTAACCTTCCACATAATGATTTGTTTGCAGCATGTTCTATGGTAATTTATAAAAAAGACATTTGTTCGATGGGTTGAACTTGGGGTTGGGTGTCTCTGTTGGTGGAGACGTTCGCAGACCGGGTCGACTGTCTCCTGACCGGTTCCTTGGGCATTTTGCCAATTTGCATTCCCACCTCGCAGCTCTCCATCTCTGTCGCTTTCAGGAATCCTCTCCCAGCTCACCGAAACCCAACCCTACTGTTGTTGCCAATCCCTGCTTTTCAAATTTTGATCTATGTCGTCAAACACACACAAGACGAGCCCGTACCTCCCGCACTCGCGCGGAAGTACCAGCAGGTCAGGGAACTCGGTCAAGGCGCTTACGGAGTCGTGAGGTAATGAGATACCCATTGTTGTTTTGAGATGGCATCGAAGCTAGGGTTGGGTTGGCACACGAGTTGGGAATCTGGGGGATTGTCTGCAGCCGATTTAAACAAAACGCTTTTTTTTGTGCATCTCATCTTATTCGTTTATTATTGCGATTTTTTGTGGATTAGCTCGGCAAAGTGCTTGGAGACGGGCCAGGAGGTCGCAATCAAGAAGGTGCAGAAGGTGTTTGAAAAGTCGATTCTGGCCAAGCGCGCTCTGCGTGAGATCAAATTGCTCAAGCACTTCAATGGTCATGAGAACGTAAGGGTGGAGTGAGAGAGTGCAAGTGTAACCCAGGAAATGGAAGTGTCGCATGCAGTTTGTGTGGGAGTGGTGAAAGAGCAAGTTACTGTTGCAGTCGTGTTCGACATTCACGAAACTGACACATCTTCATCATTACATTCGTTTTTTGGATTATTTCCATCAGTGACATGGAGATCCCCGACATCAACAACTTCTACGAAGTGTGAGTACATCAAAGATACCTCCCCATTCAATATTTATCAAATATGATGTTGTGCAGGTACATTGTGTAGGAACTCATGGAGGCCGACTTGCACCAGATCATCCGGTCCGAGCAGCCACTCACCGACGCCCACTTCCAGTACTTTATCTACCAGATCTGCCGCGGACTCAAGTACATCCACTCCGCGAACGTGCTTCACCGAGACTTGACGCCCGGTACAGGAAACTGGTGCATTGCATTTTCTGCTTGGACTTAATCGATTTTGTGTGTGTGAAATTAGGAAACTTGCTTGTAAGCGCGGACTGCGAGTTGAAAGTAAAGCCATTTGGCGCCTGGGATATGGTTGCGGTGTGGAGATTATTGATTTTATTTGCAGATCTGCGACTTGGGCTTGCTCGGGGGCTCACGGGCAGCGACGCAGGTTTCATGACCGAGTACGTCGTTCCGGAGCTACACCAAAGCCAGTGCGTGTCTTGTCACCTGAATGGACTGGATCCGCATTGTTCATATTTATTTTTTGCGATTAGTCGACGTGTGGTCTGTGGGGTGCATCTTTGCCGAGCTTCTCGGAGGGAAACCCTTGTTTAAGGGACGCGACTGTGAGTTTCCGTCGACAAGCAGTGATTGCTGGAGCAACATTGACGTCGACCTGGGTTTTTTCCATCAGATGTCGACAACCAGATTCTGCAGATTCTTGGTACCCCCGACGACGCGACGCTGAGGCGAATCGGTAGCGAGCGTGTGAGTATTTATGCTCAATAATTGCTGCTCCGCCGGCTGCTAAAATTGATCCAATCCACATTTGATCGGTTTTTAGGCTCAACTGTACATTCGAAGCTTGCCGCGAATGCGGAAGGTGCCTTTCTCGCAGTTGTATCTCCAGGCTGGCCCGGAAGGTGATTTTTTGCTTGTCGCATGATTGACAATTCTGATTCTTTTTGATTCTTCTTTTTTCCTTCTGCAGCGTTAGATCTGTTGGAGCGTTTGTTGACTTTCGACCCGGCAGAGAGAATAACGGTGGAGGAAGCGTTGAACCACCCTTACCTCGCCGCGTATCACGACGAAGAAGATGAGGTTCGGACAAATGAGAGAAAAGCACTTTTGAGCATGTGCAATTGACATCTATATTTTCTTTCGACAGCCCGTGCGCGCCAGCCTGGTTGATTTCGCATTCGAGTCCGTCGAACTCATTGAGGAAATGAAGCGTAAGTTTCGGATTGGCTTCTCACCTCCCAGAAACAACCATTATTGAATTTTCTTTTTCTCCAGAAATGATTGCTAATCTTCAAGATGCAGAACGCAACTCAGCTCGCTCCCACGCCCAGCAGCTCCGTACGTTTCTCATCAATGACTCATACATGATCACTTCTCTGACTCACTGGTGTGCTTTTTCTCCAGATTACCACCTCCAGCCCGAGGGAGCGGAGGAGGAGGCGTGCCAGGCACTACAGAGGAATATCACGACGACGGAGCCATGGACGTCGACGAGTGCCTTCGGATGCGCGAGACGACCAAGTGATGGACGCGCACGACGCATCCCGAGAACAAAGGAAACAAAGAATGCTTGATCTATCATTCCCATTATCTTCCTGTCCTTTTTGTTTGGAGCACATAAGCTGAACAATTAATTTGGGATCTGAGGCTTCATACCGTGTATTGTATTTTTTTGTTCTGCTGGTTTCATTTTTGGAAAGGTCGATGTGAAAAATGTTTGTGAGACGCACGACATAGAAGGTAGTACACGTTCTGCAATGGACGAAAGCTTCTCAGTTAAAGATTTCCTGATAAGGTCGTCCCTCAAGCGGAATGTATGTAATATTCAATTAATTAATGTGTGGGGGATCAAGCTTCGTTTAATTCAAATCGATCTCGTGATCGGGCCGATGGAAGGAGTGGAATCGACATTTGCATCCCCAACAGTAAACCTGTGGTGCATGCTGAACAATGCCCCGCAAATGTTCGGGGTGGAGGTACCGCTCAATGCAGACTTTCATAACCTGAAGAAGCGAATCAAGGCGGAGAATCCGCAACTTCCTAACAACCTTCCCGCACAACAACTTCTCCTCGTGAAGGTCACGAGCGCGAACGGCAGTCCAGTCACCAAATCGACGCTGGTGTCCGCGCGAAAGCAGATACTCACCGCCATCAACGAGTTCAAAGGGGAGGACATAGAAGACGGCAGATTCAAACCAGTTGACACATCGACTTTCAAAAGCCGCGTCATTTCCCCAAATTCAACAGTTGCGAACTGCAACTTCAAAAATCCTCCTGCCGCCAGTCCTGAAAACCTGTTGAATGACGAGGACTTTGTTCCTCAGCAGTATATCCATCTTCTTGCAATACTTCCACAAGGTATGTATTCACAGAATTGGCTCCAAACAAAGAAATGCTTTCTAAATCATCACCACTGTTAAGAACCTTCACCTGTCACATTCCAGAAATTCCAGTTCACTGAAAGTACTGCAACATTCCGCAAGATACCGCTCACCAGAAGTATTCAAATCTTCTTGTGCTCCACCTCCAATTGGCCAACTAATATGGTATTTAAATAGATATGGAAGCATATGAGCAAGCACTCCGTCATGGAGAATTGAGGAGCGCCAACCTGATTGAGTCTCCTGAAGCAAAGTATCTAGATCTTGGCGATGCCCATTTGTTTGGAGATTCCTCAAAGCCCAGGAAAGTGCTTGTTCGCCAAAGTTATGAAGACTTGTACAGGTGGATCACTTACAGATCCAACCATGAAAAGATTGCTTCTAAAACAACCGACGATCATATTGGGCCTTCAATGACAGACAACTATTTTGATTCAGCTGAAGACCTTACCACTTCTGCAACAATTGACAACACCATCACATCCCAAACTGCAGTCAACAACTTACGCGAAGCTTGGATCATTTGCGGCACTGCCGGTACTGGAAAGTCGACCTTTGGCGCATATTTATTGCATCAAATCTTCATGAGCAGCAGCCACAAATTTGACTACATCATTTGGCATACAGCTGATGCAGCCTATTACTTCAATGTCAATGACAAGTCTGGAAGTTGTGCAATCCACATTGAAGAATTTTTGGAATATGTGCTGTGCGAACAAAAGGAAGAAGTCTCAGAGAATGTGAAGCACAAAATCACAGAAGCTGGTCTGTACATATGTGATGGTGTTCCTTTTTACAGTGCGGTATGGACTTTTAGAGTGAATTTTGGCTTGATCTAATTCTTACAATGTCTTGTCTATCAGGTCAAGCAATTGCCTTCAATGAGCATTGTGGTCCTCAGCTCAAATCAACGCAAGGATTGGAAGGAGCTCAAAAAACACAGCTACACTGCTGTTGTGTACATGCCAGTTTGGAGTGTGGCAGAGATGCTCACATTGCACAAGATTGTGTTTGCTGAACTGGATGTGTCGCTTGTCTTTGACGCAATATGGGCATGTGGTGGTGTTCCCAGACATGTTTTCGACAAGAATTGGAAACCCTCCTTGTCTTTTGAATTCTTCATCAATGAGCTCAACACCACAATTGATAGGGTGGACTGGAAGACTGTTGTCAATGCAGTTGCAAAAGCAGCTGTACCTGATGAAAAAGTCAATTCCAGCGACAAAGTACTCCATATTAATGTGTTCCCTGGAAGCTATAACCAGCCGTTCATGCAGTTCTCTTCAGATTATGTTGCACAAAGGATTGTCCATCGCCTCCTTGAAGCTCATAGGATGGATGCAAAACTTTTCTCAAATGCTTTTCGTGGCATTGGAGAATATGCAGCTGCACAAGGGTATATCATCGAGAACATGATGCATGAGTACATACCACTCCTTGGGGAATTTCACATCCGCAACCTTTCCAGTGGGGAAACATCCGTGGGACCGCTCATATTGGCTCAGAAACCAATGGAGACTCATTGCTTCAGTATGCTGAATATCAAACCAAATGTTTACAATCGCCCAAAAAGTAAAAACTTCACAAGCGTTGATGCTGTTGTCTTGCCCAACTTGCTATTTCAGTTTACTGTGTCATCTGACCATGGAGTTAAGGTAGGTGAAATGTCCTAGTTTTGCCTTCCAAAATAACCGCTTTTGGACAGGTTAAAGGTCTGAAGAGTCTGATGGATACTGGGCTGCTCAGCAATTCATCTCTTGTGTATCTCTTTTTCGTTGTTCCAGCAGACCAGTTTGATTTGTTCAGGTTGCAACCTTGGATCAATGTTGATGGGACGACAACTAAAAACCTGCCTCAATGGCTGGGACAGATCCATCAGGTGGTTGCCACGCCAATAAAGTTATGATTGTTATTTACATTGCTTGATGTTTGATGAAAATACATAATTGGAGGCCAAAATAAGTAAAATCCCACATGAGGTGATTGAAAACAATGTTGGTTTATATTTGAGGGTTTCACAAAAACCAAAACTGTGGACAAAATGCAAAAAGAGCAGTGAACCTAAATATGGACAGTGTCTGTTCTGACCAGAAATCTTGTGAAACAGGAATGCCATTGAAGGATCATGCTTTTCAATTATAGGGCAACCCATGGTGTTATGCAGTCAATTGTAAACAGAATGACATCTTTTTAATTGCAGTTGTTTCTGCTCACACAGATGAGGCATCAAACCTGGATAATATCTTGGACACTATTTTCCTTGTTCACTCATGGAATTCCATTGGGTACTTGTGGCCAAAATTCATTGCTCCAACTGGGATGGAACTGAAAAGATTGCTGCCCTCGGACTGTTTGTTGAACATGGTGGTGTTTGAAAATCTGGGGTGAGTCGTGAAGACCTGCACAGCAGAACCGGCAAGGATGTCGTGGAGATGCAGTGCGTGCCAGACGTTCAGGGCATTCCCAATGGTAGTTATGGGCTGCCTGACAATGGGATCATGGCAAGTTTGAACTGATCCCATGGTGTTGTAAACTGGTCAAGTCTGCGCTTCTCCAGGATCAAATCGTCCACCTTGCCCTAAGCTATCGAGCTGACGACAAAGACGCAAGCCTCACCGAAGTTCTGTGCTGTTGCTTTGACTAAAGGCAGCAATTAATTCAGGAGCAAATTATTATGTGTGTGCGAAATGATTGAAACGATGGTGTTGTTCTCATTCATCTTTCAAGGCTGGGCGGGCTTTCGGGATAATGTGAACTCAAAACGGTGTTAGAACAATTCTTCATAATGCATCCCTTCTTTCTCGGTAGATAATAAACCAGACCTCACCATGACTACAAAAAAAGCAACAATGGCGCTGTTGTAGCCTTCAAACACCTCCCCACCTTCAGATGGGAGGATCCTGGCATTCTTGAATCATGAAGATGTCCAGACAATATGTGCCGTTCCATCTGCTCGACAGGCTTCAGGTTTGATGGTCAGCGATGCGACAGACTTCCCAATGCAGACTTCATTGTTCGATCCTTTGTCTTTGATGGCTTACACTGCGGACTAAAAGTTTCTGGTTAGCGACCGGTGAGGATCACATGGGTGCCGAGGCTGTAGAGAGTACCCTTTCGGTATGGAAGCCGATGCTGGTGTTCGTGCCTGTGATCAAGACAACTTTGCCGCCCAATCTGGGAAGGTTACGTGAGAGGGTTGAACATGAGAAAGGTGTGTTTCTGGGGATTTTTTGCTTTTTTTTATGACCTGCTTGGATCCTGAATGCGGAAGATTTTGATTCTTTGTTCCATTGTTTTGTTGTTTAGTTGTTTCCTATCAGGTAAATATGTGATCTTTCGATACGTGATGGGTTGGTGGCTCGTATACTTTGATTAAGAAAAAGCATTGAATTTTGACATTTCTTTCTTGGGAGAAAGATGTAGGAAGGATCAGGTCACCCTAGTGCGGAAAGTCTGGGAGGAATCGTATAAGTCACCGAAAATCAAGAACAGTGGTGCTGATGTTTTTGGAAACATGCCAGAACATCGACACGATTCGAGCGGAGCTTCCGGCGATAGACAGAAAAAAAACAGACGTTCAACGCTTGAGAGCCATTAGATCCATTTTCATCTCGCAAGAAGAGATTCCTGAGGGAAAAGATGAACTGGATTGCTATCTTGGCGATCAGGTACTCCGCGGTATTGATTCTGATGGGGTGACGACAGAATCCTATTGCTATTATCATTGATAGAGAGGTTAGTTACACTCGATAGAGATCACTGAAGTACGGTCAATGAGTTGAGAAAGTGTCTAGGTGGCAGAATCCTATTGCTAGTAGTATTTGTAGAGAGGTTAGTATTTGTAGAGAGGTTAGCTGTACCTGATAGAGATTACTGAAGTACCGTCAATAAGTTGAAGTGTCCGGGTGGACAGAATCTGGGAGACTGACACTGTGTCTGGTAGACAGTTTCTTCCCTAGCTTATTATTATTTTCAGACTGGGTAGAAAACTATAGGTATAGTGTCAGGGAACTATTATAGCATACATTCCTTTAACATTCCGGCTAAGATGCCGGGCCTGTATCTTCCCACGACAAACATTACCAACACCATGCCTCGAACTACAAAGAAGCGAGCTTTGAAACAATCCAAACCATTATCTGAAAGAGAATCAAGTGCAGAACCAGTGACTGCACTGAAACATCTCTGGGATCGGGTTCTGAAGTGGAAGAAGCAGAAGTATGCCTTGATGTCAAATCGACAGATGTCAAATCGACAGTTCCTTCAAAGAAACCAGCGCGACGTGGTACTAAAGGGGATGCTGACGATTTGCTCATCGACGGACTCTGTCCTGCTTCAGACATACGACTTTGGTATCGAAAATTCAAAGCAAGCGGCCACAGCTACGACTCAGAGCACTTCATCAGATACTGTCAAACAAATCGTGCTGAATGCGGCCCAAGATTTGTTCTTCAAGGGTTGATCGACTGACACAACTCTGACAGCAAGCTAGTTCGTCAAGCCCTGAATGAATTCACAATGAATGCAGTGGACGAATAGAGTTCATAACCGCAGCAAACGCCTATTGTATGGAGTGCTTGAAAAGCTCTTCCTTTCAGAAGGAAACAACATTTCTGGACTTTTACAGGCAGCAGGGACACAAGTACGGCACTTACAGAGGATTGCCTGTAAAGGTTGACGAGTTCCAAGCGACCATCAAACAAGCATGAGGAACGTGAAAGGACGAAACAGGTCCTCAAACAGTCAGAACGACTGTTGAACATGACAAAAGATCTTGAGGAGACGGCAATGAACGAGAGAAGGACTCGCATCGCAGCAGAAGTGCGAGAGAAGGCTCTCATTGATGAATTGGGCAGGGCAGGTGCATTGATTCAGCACGGCGAGCACAACAAGCTAGCAAGATTCAGGGAGATCACTGCTGCAATGGAAAAGGAGAAGCAGGCGGCTTCCCAGGTGATTTCATAATGGAAATCACGTGTGCTGCCCTGGAGGGAGAACTTGCTGCTCTGAACGACAGGCTGGTCATTCAGAAGCTGCCACACCTGTGGCGCCAACATCAACGGGCAGCCCAATAAGCATCTCGCGGCTATCAAGTGGATTGGTAGAATTCCGAAGGTACAACAAACCAGTTCTCCAACCAGTTCTCCGACCAGTTCCCTTGCAATGCTCAGCCTGCAGCAGCACCGTCGTACGCCTGTCCTTTTGGTGAAAGAGGTCATCCAGGGCATCTGCTTCCAGATGCATAAGATCAATGAGGTTATTTATGACCTTAAATTGCTGTCTCTTCCACCATCAATCAAGTTTGTCAGCGTTAACTACGAAGTCCTCTCCTGAAATGAGTTCTTGCAGCCCACGTTTGTTGAATCTGACGACCGCTCAAGCCGAACATCAACTTCAAGTAGCAGTGCTCGGAGCGGCCATACTCTTCTTGTTAGGGTACACATTTTGCTCAGAAACTGGATACGGCACAACAACTCGCTAAGTTTGTCTGCCACTATCTATCGCATGTTCGGAGCATTAGTGGATGCATATCCTTCTGAGTGGCTAAGGCGACGGCATACATTGGGCATCTTTCATCCATAACGCTCCCTGAGGTGGATTGGAAACCTTGGAAGACAGGTTTAGCCAAGGATTTCATGCTTTCAAATGACGACATCGATCGGTTCATCAGGACTGGGTTGGCGAAGGACGTAACCAGTGGTGGATGGGACTCTGACGATATGAACCAGATACAGAAGCTGATTTGGGCTGTTCCACCTATCAACTTGTGATTGTTCAGTGGAGTTTTGTTTCTCTTTACGATAGTGTTTGTAAATAACACATTGTCCACACAGACACAAACTGTTCATGTAAATATCCGTGTTCTAACTCAAGTTCAATCAATGCTCTCCTGGGTAGCAAAAACGGTCAGGGTCAGGTACGGGTTTCAACCACTTCGGGTCCGGGTATTCCCTTCGTACCCGTCAGTGACCTGGCGGATGCCTGGACAAACACGACCCGACATAAAGGGTTTAATGCGGGTCTCCACTGAAACCCGGACCCGACCCGGACCTGCTGAACCTTACCCTCTAGTAAACACGCCACCCTGTCTAACATCCACGCTCCTCATTATGATCATGTGACAACATTTTCACAGGTCGGGTTTTATGGGTTCCATTGCAGTGCTGTTGGCAGGGTGAGCAACATGCAAAGAACAAGTTTTACCCCAACGCGTGTTTGTCACGAGGTGCACGCTGGGTGGAAGTGTAGTTCGAGGTAGCAAAAAGTAAAAGGAATCTACTGCGCCACAGTTTTCCTGGTTAGATCGCTGATGGGAGTGAGAATTATTACTATGTCGTTTCATACACTTTCATCAATTCACGTGTGGTTTTTCCCCTCTATTTATTTGCTCAGTCTCCACTCGTGCAACCACCCACAAAACCGATCACACCAAATTTCGACAGAACAAAGTACAAAAACCGCATGATCAGAAGCGTCAAGAATAAGAAAATTACAAAAAAGACAATTCACAGAGCGCCGAAGTTTTACTGCATTTCAGATACAACTCGCTTCTCAACAAAGAGTACGTGTGTGCTCCGCACAAATCAAGTTCGTCACAGCCCAAAATCAGCAATATCAAAAAAACAAAAAAATGTGTGTGCGTCAATCAAACGTGCGTCAATCAAACTCAAACAAATCAGAACCGCAGACTTTAGTTCAAAACCAAAATTCAACAGCACAACATGCTCGAATACCTCAAGACCAAAAAAACAGTCACAAAACACACAAACACTGACTCAACACTTCAAAGCTTATGCAACAATGTTGCGACGGTGGCGACGAGGCACTGGGGTGGTCGTGCATGGTGTGGTGGTGGGTTTTACGGTGGTGGTGGTGCAGGGAGTGCTAGTAGGAGTGACCGACTCACCACCGTTTACAGTACCGGCGCTCGAGGTCGTGCAGGGAGTGGAAGTAGGGACAGGTGTAGAGACCGGAGACGAAGCACCACCCTGGACGGTTCCACTCGTGGTGCAGGGTGTGGAGGCAGGAGTGGAAGAGGCACCGCCCTGCACGGTTCCGCTCTGAGTAGTAGTGCACGGGGTGGACGTAGGAGTGGAGGAGGCACCGCCCTCGACGGTTCCGCTGGGAGTAGAGGTGCAAGGAGTCGACGTGGAAACCTCAGCTGAGACGCCAGGAGTGGAAGTAGCGTATCCACCAGCAGGGACGGAGGTAGAGTCGCCTCCTTCAACAGTACCAGTGGGGGTAGATCCGGGGTAGCCATAGTCGCCACCAGCGGGTTCGCTGGGGCTCTCACCGCCTTCAACACCGCCGGTGGGGGTGCCAGCACATGGAGTCGAAGTCGGACCCTCACCTTCTACTTCACCGGGGGTGGTCTCGTAGCTACCAGCGGGAGTGGATTCGGCGCCCTCTACTGTAGCAGGAGAGGTCTCGTATCCACCGGCAGGAGTTGACTCACCACCTTCGACGTTGCCGGGAGTGGTAGTCTTCCAGTGCTTGCACTTGCGGCGATGAGTGGTGGCAGAGGGAGTGGGTCCTTCACCCTCAACATCAGCAGGGGTGGTACCGTAGTAAACATCAGTAGGGGTGGGGCCTTCGCCTTCAACTTCCCCAGGGGTAGTCTGGTACTCGCCAGCAGGAGTGGTTGATTCGCCACCCTCCACTGTGCCGGGAGTGCCAGCGCAAGGGGTGGAAGTAGGTCCCTCACCTTCGACTTCACCGGGAGTTGTCTCGTACCCGCCAGCAGGGGTTGACTCACCGCCTTCAACAGTGCCGGTGGTTTCGTAACCGCCAGCGGGAGTGGAAGTAGGTCCCTCGCCCTCAACATCGCCGGGTGTGGTTTCATAGCCGCCAGCCGGAGTGGACTCGCCGCCTTCAACCGTGCCGGTAGGTGTGCCAGCGCAAGGTGTAGAAGTGGGTCCCTCACCTTCGACATCTCCAGGAGTGGTTTCGTATCCGCCAGCAGGGGTAGACTCGCCACCCTCAACGGTGCCAGTGGTTTCGTAGCCGCCAGCAGGGGTGGAGGTAGGGCCTTCGCCTTCAACATCGCCGGGTGTGGTTTCATAGCCGCCAGCCGGAGTGGACTCGCCGCCTTCAACGGTGCCGGTAGGAGTCCCAGCGCAGGGGGTAGAAGTGGGCCCCTCGCCTTCAACATCTCCAGGAGTGGTCTCGTATCCGCCAGCAGGAGTAGATTCACCACCTTCAACGGTACCAGGGGTAGTTCCGTATCCGCCGTCCGTGGGAGTGGGTCCCTCACCCTCAACTTCGCCAGGGGTGGTGGGAGTTGTGTCGGGGGTAGTGTGGGACTTGTGGTGAATGCACTTGCGCCTCCAAGTAGTGGTGGGGGTCTCAACCGGGGTGGATTCACCTCCCTCTACGGTGCCAGGGGTAGTTTCGTATGACACGTCGGTGGGAGTAGGACCCTCGCCTTCGACATCACCGGGGGTAGTAGGAGTGGAGCAAGGTGTAGATTCGCCGCCCTCAACCGTCGCTGGTGTAGAAGTTTCGTAGCCACCGGCTGGGGTCGACTCACCACCCTCAACAGTGCCGGCAGTGGAAGTGCCGTAGCCGTCAGCAGGAGTAGAGACACCGCCTTCAACGGTTCCGGGGGTGGAGGCTTCGTAGCCGCCAGCAGGAGTGGACTCACCACCCTCAACAGTTCCGGTGGGAGTAGTTCCTTCGCAGGGAGTGGAGGTGGGCTCTCCGTAGACGGGTGCGGCGCGTGAGGCAGCAGCGAAACCCAGGATGGTGATAGCAACGATGGTGTTGAACTTCATATTTGCGAAATGTGTCAGATAAAAAGCGGAATGAAGGAAAATGGACAGTCTACGATCTAGATAAACGAACGCCAGTCAGCACCAAAGATTGCCAAATGCATACGCCCCAGAGCAGTAGCGATACATACCTCCTCTGGTCTAAATTCTAGAGATGCGGGTAGGGGACACTGGGTGGGGAGGGCGGGGCGGGGAGACTTTAAAAAGAAAAATAATGTTAGCATGGCAGGGGGCTTGGCAGGACTAATATGGACATATTGGATGGTAGGGTGGCAGTGCAGTGCGAATTTGCACAGATAGAATTTGAATGTAGGAGAAGGAGAAGGCAAATTGGAACATGGAAAGTAAGAGTCAGTGGCGGTATTACCAGTAGTGGTAGTGGTGATCAGAGGGGGGTGAGAATTGGAGATGCTAGCAGTGAAATAGCGCAGATTGATGCAGATGTTGCATGTGCGGTAGGGTGTCACGAGCGTGACTGCTGCCACACCAAGAATGTCGTGTCTCATAGCGGAGAGATGTGATTCGTTAATAGGGCTGTTGTTGTTGCAATAACCAAAATTTAAATATTCCTATCCGAGGGTCACATAGATCGTAATCGTGGCTGATAGCGTGAACACTGCTGACGTGTTTCAATTCGTTTCAACTTTACCATTCAAATTTCAACTTTTACCATTCAAACTGCCAAGGGTCAGAAAGAACATATATTCTAGTTTGCGCCGATAGCTGAAACATCCTCAAACAAGCAAATCACTTTATCAATTTGTGAATACATCAGCTGTTTAATCTGCATGCAAGCGTCAAGGAAAATACCATTGTGATCGTCAACGACATCAAACCTTAGATTCAAGAATCTGCCTATATTCTGCTTCTAATTTCTTCTGCCTCGCAGATGGTGCTGGTTGCAGGGGTTTCTAATATGTTGTTAGTTGTTAATCATGGTGTCAATCATTAAAGTGTCACCGATATAGCATCATATGTCAGTTTAGATAATTGTGGGACAACTGGTAATGCTTCTAAAGCAGTTACTGTTAGCTGTTATATGAGACTATCAATATAGAGTCTACCGAGTTGTGTAGAAGTGTCTGGAGATTTCTTTGTTGGGCCATTCTTCTTTCCCTGCTCCAGCTTCTTATCAGGTACATTTGATTTCTTTTGTTGAATTTCTTTTTCTTTTGATGCCTAGGGTTGTGGAACAATAGACAGAATTCTTTTCATCAGATTCTATCAAATACCATGTTCTCAAGCTTTTTAGCTTTTGAATCAGGAGCAGTTGTTGCAGGCGTAGTCAGTTTACGGGTGTCTTCCTTGGTAACATTCAGAGCACTTCTACTGGATGCAATGTCTGAACTAGTTGAACCACATATGAAAATTCTGTAGGGTTAGTTGCTAGTCACCTAATGTCTTGTCTGCTAATAGGTTTGTCTCTGACAAACTCTTAGGGATGTTCCCAACCTGAAAATTGTGAAAGTTACAACCTTCTTATATTCTATGTTATTTTTACTTTGACAGGAAGCTTCAGCTGTTGTCTGACGAGGTCAGAAAACTCCACGACTTTGTCAAGCAGATGACTGATAGCGTCATAGCTAATATCAGTTAAGAAAGACCATCAGCAGGTGTGAAATGAGTACTAATTATAAATTCTCTACCAAATATCATATTTCTTCTTGATGTGAGTATTTTCACTGGAAGTGCTTATTGAAGCAAGCACAACATTGAATTGTTCTAGTATACTGGACTTTTTCTTTAAGTCCTGAACATTCATAATCATCTAACCAGCACAAAGTTGTTCAAAGAATGCATACTACCGACTATTATAGAATACCTCTTGTAAACAATAGATACTGCCATTCCATTCAAGATAACTATTGTCAGCAGATCTTGTTACACAATCTAGAGTCTGCTTTGCCAATTCGTTCAGTGCACCAAAGGCATTACTTGCAAAAATAACCTATACAGAGTCTAAATGTGAAAAGCACAGTAAACTTTTTCATTTACATTGATATCTTTGATTGACTTCATGAAGTTAACCATCTTACTTTCACAAACGTTATCTCTCAGTTTTAATGTGTCAGAATCTGCTGTCAAATCTTTAAGAATTGAATCAATAATCTGCCCAGCAAGTCTTTGTGCCCTAGCAATACAAAATTCAACAAATAAGAAGCATAATCATTCTCATGGGTTTACACTCTATGATGCAAATTTTTCTCAAACTGGTTTCTGGTCTTGTGGTGTTCATCTTCTGTCAGAGCAATCCCTTTAAGAGTAATTGTCGATTCAGTTTCCTGTTGAAAGTCTAACGATGAATCAAGTTTCCATGTTTCACTGTAAATCTATACATCATAAATAATACGCAATGTGATTCAAGACTGAATCTTCTCACCCCAGCATTAGTTGATTTGAAAACAACTGAAAAATCAAATGCACATCCTGGTAAGATAACTCCCTGCTTTGGATAGAAGTAAAATCGGCGAACGTTAGCCTCCTGGTTTTTGACCTGAAACAATATGAGTTAAGAACATTTGTGCTCTTCTTACTGTTACTTTAAGTGGGTTATTTTTCTTCTTCAGCTTCCATTGAAAGTGGAAAGCTCTTTTTCCAAAGTTGTAGACGGTAAAAACTGCTCCTGACACTTGATTAAGCAACACTGCAAACGAGAGCTGTTTTGTACTGAAAACAACATTGACATCAGGCTTCAAAGGATCTGATACTAATGTTTGTTGATTTTCCTGTATTGGCTTGTACTCTTGTTCCATTTCAGCATTGCTGTTAAAAAGTTAAACTAATTCTCAAACATTTGAATGTGTGTACCAGGATATTTTCTCATTTGTATTTGAATTATACTGGTCTTTGTATTCCAACGTGTTTTGTTGGAATGTTTTGACTCTGGAAAGGGAGGCTCCTTCCACTTCCATGTATTGACCATTATTGTGCTGAAACATACGTTAGTGAGAATTTCTTTCCACTGTGTGGACTACCATAAAATGAGGATCTAGCATTGCCACAATATGTCTCAGCTCTTTTGATCTTCTTTCACGATATTGGCAGTGTGTACAAGCTGGAGGACCGCTTGGTCTTGCAAAACATGAGTATGGACAAATCTTATACAAGCAACCACTTTTACTTTTTGGAGTGGATTCTTTCAATTCTAAAAACAACAATTGTCAGTTGTATCATTCAAGAATTCGACCACAACATACTCTCTAGGGCCACTCAGAGGAAGTGAGTGTGTTAGACCAAGAAGGTCACTTCCAAGCCAAATGTTTTCTTTCCAAAATTGAACGTTTTTTGATTCTAATAATGCCTGTGCCTCCTCAATCAAGTTCTGCTCCTCTACATTATGTCTGAATTCGCCAAGCTTTGACATTAATAAATTGTCTGTAGCCTGAAAGAAGATTTATGCACTGAAATGTAAAACTGTATGCAATTTACCTTATTTGTTCTTCTTGAAAGAATTTCTTCTGTTATCTGCCAATTAATGGTGTGTCGCTTCCAGTTAAGCAGTGCATGTTGCTGTCGTAGTTCTCTATTGGATTCATAAAGATTTTGTGATTTTCTTCTGGCACAGTACCAGTACCTATATTTTTGGAAAATGTGCAGCTGTTGGTCATTGTTCTCAGGCATCGAGTTTTCTTGGGACAGTCCGCGCACGTCTTGCTAAAAAAAGGCAGAGTGTAAACTGCAAATATTTATGAAGTGGAGATTTACATGTGCTGTCTTCGCAATCTCCGAATGGTGGTCCATTGGTTGAATATCGGTGGTTGCGTGGGCTGGAGACGCTGTGACACAATTTCGTTCCATCTCTGTGTACTCATCAACATCGCCAAGAATTGTGTGATCTATGATCCTGCCATCCAAAGCACAGCGCGGCCCTCTCTGTAACGACCAGATCGCGTCAACAACCAAATCTGCGTGCGCTGAAAAAGTCTGCATACGTCTTTGGCAGTGAGTACTGTGAGCGGAACTGCTTTAAGATCGGTTTGGGCTGTGATGATATCATCTTAACATGTGTCATTACAATTCAAGCGCAGAAATTCAATTATTTGATGATCACCTTCGCCCATAAAGTCCAGCGGCAACCGTTTGGCGACAAACGCTTGATTTGTTTGTTGCTGAAGCGGCATTCTTGTGAGACACGTCGTTGTTGAACGCTTCGGAAACAGGAACTTTCTATTCTAAAATACTAATAGCTTTCTGTGAATAATGTTTGTGTCAAATGCTAATGCTGCTTCAGCAGTATTAATGTCAACGGCAACTGTCACAATATTTTGTAATATTCAAATTGTGTTCATCTCACCTCACCCACGTCCTCCTAATTCACATATCTGAAATTCACCCACTCCCACCCCGAACCCCAATGCCCGGAATGTCCGTCGCACGGTCCTACGCACACGCAAACGATGAACGGCCGAACGAATACTCAGACTATGACAACATGACTATCCAGTGGGGGTACCTATCACTCCACGCTGATTACACCCATCGCTTATTAACCCCACCGATTGAAGGTCGCAGGACAACTACGAGATTGTCAGAAAAGTTGGGAGAGGGAAATACAGCGAAGTTTTCGAAGGCTTAAACATCGTATCAAACGAAAAGTGCATCATCAAAGTGCTGAAGCCGGTGAAGAAGAAGAAGATCAAGCGAGAGATAAAGATTCTGCAAAATCTCTCTGGTGGACCAAACGTTGTTGGACTCCTTGACGTCGTGAGAGATCCACAGGTGAGATCAAATCTTTTTGACCTGAACCTTCTCTTACCGCTGGCCGATTTTCATAGAGCAAAGTACCCGCGCTTATTTTCGAGAATGTTGATAATACCGATTTCAAAGTGCTATACCCCAAGCTTACCGACCACGACGTTCGCTACTACATTTTCGAGCTGCTTAAAGTTAGCTCGGTGCCATTGCGGGAAAAACCAGTCACTTATCATATACCATCGCAGGCTCTCGACTTCTCACATTCCATGGGAATAATGCACCGCGACGTCAAACCTCACGTATGATTTGTAAGAGTTGTATTTTACTGTCATGGCTAACTTTATTAATTGTTAGAACGTCATGATTGATCATCAAAAGAAATCACTTCGATTGATCGACTGGGGTTTGGCCGAATTTTACAAACCAGGAACGAAATACAATGTTCGGGTAGCGTCTCGATACTTCAAAGGGCCGGAACTACTGGTGGACTTTCAAGAGTACGATTACTCCTTGGACATGTGGAGTCTTGGGTGCATGTTTGCAAGCATGGTACGAGAGGGGAAATGTTACTCTTTGTTTTATCCATAATCTTTTTAAAAAGATATTCAGAAAAGAGCCATTCTTCCATGGCCAGGACAATTACGATCAACTGGTAAAAATTGCAAAAGTGCTCGGAACTCAGGAACTCTTTGAATATTTGGACAAATATGATATCGAGCTGGACGCTCACTTTGACGACATTCTCGGAAGGTTGCTATTTCATGATTTATCTATGTGCACGGGAATCTCATTAGGCTCAACTTTGTGAAGATACCCTCGGCGCCCATGGCAGAAGTTCATCAACGCAGAGAACGAACGGTACATTAGCCCCGAGGCCTTGGATTTCGTGGACAAACTCCTGCGCTATGATCACCAGGAAAGGCTCACACCAAAGGAGGCAATGTTCCACCCTTACTTCGACCCGGTCCGCCCGCAGGACTTTGATGCGCCCAACAACGGAATTCGAAATTCCCCTTCTTCTTCCGATGTAGCAGAGTGAAGTTAGCTCTGGCCCTCCTTGCGCGATATCTTGAAGACTTGCGAGCTGTTTAACGATCTATATTCACCATCGATTTGTTCATATGTGTTGATATATTTCCAGTAATCTTTGGAAAATATTATGTGTGCTGTGCTGCTTTGAATCCTTTCTATTCAGCGATTTACCACCGATAAGGAGCTCACAGGTATATGAAGTAATGCGCCGAGGCGAAGTGACCGATGAGCTGGGAAGGGCGTGTCAGCAGCTCCTGCTGGAGACTGCCCAAGAGGACAATGTAGCTATGCGGAACCCCTTTGCGGGTTTCATCCAGAGCAACGGCGAGGTGGTCGATAGTAATCTGGTAGGAATCGGACAATGGCAAAATCAGTCGCTTTTGCAAATTGGGAATACTCTATATGCCCGAGTATCAGCGTAAGTATAACGCTCTTTGATCTTAGTTCACAGGCTGTACACATTGATTGCCATGGTTTGCTTTTGGGCAAAACGTTTTCTCGCCACCATTCCTGAACATCTTCATGGAAAGACTCCCAACTCTTGCCGAATATTGAATCTCCAGTCCACTTTCGTTCCACCACTCGAGAGATGGGATGCAGCGGTGGGAAATAGCTTGGTCAAGACCAGCGATGTCCACCTCAACTGAAGTCCACTATCCTTCCACCAGTCGAGCACGTCAAGGTGCATGAACGCCGTCGCTGCATCCATCGCTCTTTTCCGTCCACGATAAAATCCAGTCCACTTTTCTTCCACCACTCCAACGTGTCCACCATTCCATCCATGCTTGCCAAATCCATCGCATCAGAGGAGTACCGTAATGCAAGCCAGCTCTCGATCCACCAATCCAAAACATCAATGTGACCACCAATACATCCTCGCTCCACTGTAACGCAAGCCCACAGCCCTTCCACCAATCCAACACGTCACGTTTGTCAGTCCCGAGGCACTGGCTATGTCCATTGCCTTTTCTGACCACACGAGCTGAAGTCCGCTGTCCCTCTACCTGTTCAGTCGCTCCATCCCCTCCACGCCCACCATATCCATCGCCAGTTCGCTCCATTGCAGTTGTAGTCCGCTGTTTCTCCACCACTCAAGTACTTCGATGGAACACGCTTCGTCCATCGCTACGGAGCTGTATAAGCGTTCAAGATCACTCGAGAGCCACCAATCAAGCACTTTGATGTGCCTGCATTCGCTCGCACCGTCCATTGCTCGCTCTGAATACCGTAGCTCGAGACCACTGTTGACCCACCATTCCAGCACGTTGATGTGGCTGTTTCTGCTTTGCTTCGTCCATCGAAGCATTCGAATAGAGGATGTCGTAGCCGCTATTTTCCCACCAATTCAGCATTGCAATGTCTCCGTTCTGACTCGCAAAGTCCATCGCGTGGTTTGTGTAGCGTGGCTCGATTCGATTGGTTTTCCACCAGTTCAAAACGTCGACGTGACCGCGCCTTGTCGTCTCATCCATGCATTCTACAACCATTGGTTCCCAGCGAGGAGTCAGATCCAATTCGTTATTCTTCCACCACTCGAGAACAGCTACTTTGCCATTTGTAGCCGCTTCCAGTCGTTCGTTGAATCGAACGAGACATCGATACCGCTTCGTTTCCACCAGTTCAGGACGTCAAGTCGCCACCGGTGCAAATGGAATACGGACTCCACTTAATCTCCAACCCGGACTGTTTCCTCCACCAATCCAACACCTCAATCCTCCCATGACTTGTGCAGCTCACGCTCCACTTCATCTCCAAACCGCTCTTCCTGCACCACTCGAGTACGTCGATATGTCACCGCCTGCTCACCACGTCCATCGCCTGGCATGACCACTTCAGTTGGAAGCCCGCGTACCCTTGTCTACAAATATCCTCGCCCCGAAAGCTATGGTTATATCCCACGTCATAGAGTCGCACACCGTCTGCAACGTCGTCTCTTCCGTCTGTGAGAAGGTCCACGATGTAAGTGAAGCCGTGGAACGACGCGAACTGGATGGTGAGATGAGGGAGGTGGTTGGCTTTGGATTCTTCAGAGCGATGGCAAGCTGGTCAATGAAGATGAGCCTGATGAGCTCGCTTGGAAGAGTGAGTGGGCTTTCGGTATGATCGAGAACCTACAAAATTTTCGTGAGCATGCCGGATCTTCACAGGAGGGAAAAGGAAACAAATGCAGGTTGTTCTCATTGCTTTATGAATAACCAATGTGGTTTTGCGTCATCACAATCTATTCACTTTGTATGTTTGCTGATTAGATGTAAATATCACATATCAGTTGGTCCTTATTGAACTGGCTCCTTCGACCACACTTGGTACATTTGTCGGCGTATTTGTCTGCTCCGCTGAATGGCTCAAAATCGATGACCATTTCAAGAAATGCTCCTCTGATGTGAAGTCGATGATAAGGTTGCACCATTTCGTTCGCTCTTTATGCCCATCGTAGGGAAAACTGCTGGGTTGTTTCGATGAGTTTACAGGCTCTCTCTCGGACAGCTCAATTGAATAGATGTTATTTTCTTTGTCGTTCACTTGTCGGCCAACGTTCCAGTACAGCATCATGATTACACTTTCGACTCGGGGAGGTTCTTTTCTGCCCGCGTGGAACAATATGATCAAGTTTGCATCATAGAGTACTCCCAACCTTAGTTCCCATCGGGCAATCAGACTTTTCTTGTTAAGCACAATGACTGGGCAGGAATGCAGCCCAAAACTGACTCCCTGTTTTGTCGTATTATTAAAAAGAGACAGTGTGACCAAAAAATGCGCATTACCGAAAAGTGGTTCTTGCAGGTGACCTTCCCTCTCAATGAGGAGGAACGTGTGGAGAGCTCTTTCCCGTTTTCAAGAGAGGCCAAGACTTTCGATGGAGATGCATGTGTGAACACATCAAACCCATTTTGCATGGCAATTGAATAGTCTGTCTCAGATGGAGCTTCGGATGTTTCTGCCCTCCACACTCGGAAAAATAGGCGCTCACCAAACAAGATCGAAAATCCAAACATGGTTGGGTAGATCATTAAGATTGCTTTGAGCCAAAAGTTCACCGTAGGGTTGTTGATCACGCCGGCCATCAACAGTGGCACCAGTACAATTATCGTGCCGCATGCATTGTAGACGCTGTATCCGATCATGCTGGTTTCAGAGTATGAGTCGCTCACGTTGCGGGTGAGAAAGGCAAGCATGGCGCAAACAATCAGAAGGATTGCGTTGTAAGCGTAAAAGAGACCGAGAAACACAGAATCCACTTGTGGCAGGTCTGATGCGCAGACAAAAGCGGCAACCTCCGCGTTGACAGCACGAAGTTGAGGATATTTTGGAGCTGCTACGACCCAGACAATTGCAATGGTCTTGAACAGCACAGCAAATGAGAATTCGGGCAGTGAGGATATGTTTTTCAGTTTGTACCAGCTCAGGTGCAAGGACCATTGCAACACCAAACAGCAGGCCCGAGTCTGAAATGGCCATTCTGACACGGCTTACATTGTTGAAGATTCTGATCCACAAGTTGAACTTAATTAAGCTCTAAGTGGGAACACGATGGTAAATACCTGTAAACTCGCCAGTTCTTCATGATCAGACATCCGAATATCAAAGCAAAAAAGACAGGTATCAAAAATGTTTCAAGCGCACATTTATAAGCTGATGGTGTGCCGATATCAACGAGAGCAAGCAGATCGAGCCCAAGCATTCCTATCAGCATGCATATTACAAAGGTAGGAGACATGGCCATTATCTGCAAATCCGACTTTAAGCCAAAGTCTTCGTGGTGATGTCTGTAGTTACCACTTTTGTAGTCCTCTTCACGCTCAATACAACCATGCCTGCCAAGATTGGAATTGCGAGCAAAGTTACAAGTGCGATTACACCTTTTGTGCTTCCATCATCCCACGTGGCCGTAAAAACGCTTTGGCCCATTGGTGCAACAACCTTCTGGCCGCATACCGGGAATGCACTTTCGGCGAACGGGAATGCGGTGATGTCAATTGGACCGGAAACTATTGTTGAGTTCGGAGACGCTGCTGCACAATTGAAGAAACTCCCCGAAAGAAATTGAGGGGTCAAGAAAGTCATAGTCAGCACCCAAGGATAGGGGACGCCGAGATTTTTGTCTGGCAATAACCGATGTCCGAATAGTGCCCCACCGGTTTGTTTGTACAACTTGTGTAGCACGACAGGCAAGTACCCCTGTACGTATTCATGTTGATATACCACATAATTGATGAGCCCTTTCGCAGCAGCTAAGATTTACTGTGAGCCTGATTTTTTCGGTAGTCGAGTTGCAAGTACCTTCGTATTTGCATTTCGTAAGATCGAACGTAGAGAGCGAGATCAGTGAGCCAGGGCCAGTAGTTATGTTCCCTGTTTGCAGTGCCTGCAAAAGTCTTTTCCGACATGTTATTCCAGACTATTGAGAGTAGTTCAACTGACTTACACACACGCTGTACCCCCATCAATAATGTGCATCCTGGTGTTGTTGGGAAAGGAATTAATAAAGTCCGAAATACTTGCAATAGCTCTGTCTACATTCGTAATGACCACGGGTAAAAAGGTAAAGTTTAACTGAGTCGCTTGTCGGAATGGCACACAGCGAGAAGTAAGGTTCGCCGGAAGCGAAGCCGCCTGCTGGATGCAAATTGCCTGAGTTGCAAGAGGATTGTCCTGCTGCATCCGGCGCATAAGCTCGAAAATTGCTTGTTCTTCGTTCATCCCAACAAAAGCAAGTAAGTTTGGCGTGTATTGGTCAACGATGTTTGGAGTCGGCCCTCTTGTGTTCACGCCCACAATCGGCACACCATTGTTTGCCGCAATCCTCAAAGGGGAGTAGATCTGCGCTCTTGAGAACGTGACAATCCACCCGTCCGTCTTGACTGAACTATTTTCGAGTGTGACGTTGTTAAGAAATGCCGCCTGAACATCTCCATCAGTGAACTCGGTCAGCATTTCGACAATTTTAACGTTGGCGTCCAAAGACGCTTGGTACAGCCCAGAACGCCAACCCGCCCAGAAAATATTCGGGCGACTGGCGTGTGTTGCCAGCGTATTGATACTTTTCCCCCCAGATTCTGGGAAGTCGGCTGCTCGTTGAGTGACATATGTTTCAAATGCTGGCATAAGGTTTTGTGTCGTCAAGTTCGCAGTGGTATAGATGGTCGGTCCAGTCCACAGATACTTGTTTGCCAGCGTAACATTTGCAAGCTGAAAAAGCTGAGCTTGGACAACAGCAAGATATCCCTGGAAATACTCTCTGTGGTCAATGACAACTTTGACGAGTCCTTGCTTCATCCCAGCGAGAGTGTCAAGTGTTGGACCAACTGCAATGACGGAGATGTTTTGGGCATTCATTGCGGCAACCAGATCGGTAGATCCGACACCAAAAAGCACAGTGGACATCAACGAGCGAGGTGATATGATAGTGTTTGGGAATGGTGTCAGCTTGAGTCTTCTCATGATCGCCTGTCGAGCCGTATCAACGCGAGTATTATCAAAGTCGATGTACTCTTCAAGAGTCCCATTGCCCGGCTGCAACTCCTTCAACGCATTCCGTGCGCCAGCGCACAAATTGTCGGTTCCTTCATCATTTCCTGACCACGGGTTGAGACAGAGAACGTATGCACTAGAACTCAACCCCCCCATAGACTGCAAAGCCCTGTTCATAAGATCATGGGGTTCATCAAATGAAGCAGGAAAATGTCTTCACTTACTTAAGCCCCTGATATCCTGAATCAGTTGCATTTGGCCCAATATATCCGAGCATGTTGCCTAACGAGGACGCTCGATCTTGGCCGCTCATGACTCCGATCACGGAGATGTTGGGGTACGAGTTCATCGCCACTTGCAGTGCACCGTTAGCTGGTGACCTTGGCGATGGCAGCGTCGTGATAATGGTTCCACGGAAACCTTCCGACGTTGCGCCAACCAGATCGTCCGCTTGAGTTTGTTTTGATGCTCCCTTTAGGAAAGCACAACGTCGTTTCAGTGAATTGTTTATGGACAGTGACACCAACTGACCTGCCCAATCTGTATTATGAGATTGTAGCACCTGGCGGCAGCTTGCGCTCCAGCAATTAGCGCTTGCATCTCATCACTTCCTAGGCCGTTCGAGGTGGTAAGGCGAACGGCTAGTTTCAGTCGATTAAAACATGGACAGTAGTTGTTTTTGTGCCAAGGAACTTCCACGGGAACCATTGACGATATCGAGGTGGCATACTGTCCCATCACCTCCCCATGGTAAATTAAAGATCCAGCCAAGAGAGTAAGTGCGTAGTAGAAGCATTTCTTCATCTTCTCTACGAAACTGTGAGAGTTGAGTTGGATGTACCAATCGATGAGAAATATCCATGTCTCCAATCAATAACCATCAAAGTAACTTCAACAATAGCATTATTAATGTGTAACAGATTGTATATTTGCATTAACGCATTTATGCGTACTGAAAGTACAGAAAAAAGTACAAGAACATGTGGCATTTAGCAAAACAAAAACTTTGAAAGGCAAAAACGTTGAAAACGCTCTAAGGCAGAAGAGAAGCGAAGAAAGCAACATGTAAACAATACAAGCTTACGCTCGCTCACGTCGATGGTAGATAGGGGTGGAATTTGCTTCACCTTGAACAGCAGGAGTGGTAGTTTTCCACCGAATACACTTGCGCTTTCGGGTGGTTGGTGTCGCAGCTTCACCTTCAACATTTCCATTACCATATCCACCATATCCGCCAGTAGGTGTCGTATTCTCACCCTCGACATTACCACCATACCCGTAACCTTCGTGTGAAGTTGGTGTAGCACCAGCGCCTTCGACATCTCCGCCTTGCTTGGTGCAAGGGGTAGTAGTCGGAGCTGAGCTTTCTCCTTCAACGTCCCCACCGTGACCGTAATCACCGGTCGGAGTGGAGTTTCCTCCCTCGACGTCTCCACCGTATCCATAGCCTTCAGTGGCAGTAGAAGTTTCAACCTCGCCTTCGACACCGCCAGGTTTTGTGCAAGGCGTACTGGCAGGTGCACTGGCCTCCCCCTCAACACCGCCCGGAGTAGTCGCGTACCCTCCGTTCCCACCAGGAGTCGAATTCTCTCCTTCAACAGCGCCAGTGGTAGTGCACGGGGTGGTTGTCGCAGCTGACGTCTCGCCTTTGACAGCGCCTGTTGTCAATGTTACGTACCCGCCTCCAATTACTGAAGTCGTCGAGCTGCCACCTTCGACATTACCAGAAATGGTCGTCCCATAGCCACCACCAATAGGAGTTGAAGCTGAAGCCTCGCCCTCAACTGTTCCAGTGGTGACAGTACCGTATCCAACATCTGACGTGGGAGCAGATGTGCTGGTTGTTTCTGCAGAAACCTCGGTGCTCGATGTCTCTGCCACAATTACTGGGGACGTTACCAGCGATGTTGCGGGAGAGGGTTCTAGCGATGTTGCGGGAGAGGGTTCTTCGCCAGTGACGATGGGAGTGGTGGGGTAGGACGAATCATCGGTGATTCCTGTCGAGACGTCGGTGTCGGTTGCAACATCAGTGGTACTCTCAGCGCCCGCAACTTCGGTGGTGGAGGTCAAAGTATCGGTAACACTTGGAAGATCGGTAGTTGAACTCTCAGTAGCTTCACCGGTGACGGTGGCCGAAGGTTCTTCGCCGGTGACGACAGGAGTGGTTTGGTTGGACGAATCATCGGTGATTCCTGTCGAGACGTCGGTGTCGGTTGCAACATCAGTGGTACTCTCAGCGCCCGCAACTTCGGTGGTGGAGGTCAAAGTATCGGTAACACTTCGAAGGTCGGTAGTTGAACTCTCAGTAGCTTCACCGGTGACGGTGGCCGATGGTTCTTCGCCGGTGACGACAGGAGTGGTTGGGTTGGACGAATCATCGGTGATTCCTGTCGAGACGTCGGTGTCGGTTGCAACATCAGTGGTACTCTCAGCGCCCGCAACTTCGGTGGTGGAGGTCAAAGTATCGGTAACACTTGGAAGGTCGGTAGTTGAACTCTCAGTAGCTTCACCGGTGACGGTGGCCGATGGTTCTTCTCCGGTGACGACCGGAGTGGTTGGGTTGGACGAATCATCGGTGATTCCTGTTGAGACGTCGGTGCCGGTTGCAACATCAGTGGTACTCTCAGCGCCCTCAACTTCGGTGGTGGAGGTCAAAGTATCGGTAACACTTGGAACATCGGTAGTTGAACTCTCAGTAACTTCACCGGTGACCGTGGCCGATGGTTCTTCGCCGGTGACCACAGGAGTAGTTGGGCTGGACGAATCATCCGTAATAACTGTCGAGACGTCGGTGCCGGTTGCAACATCAGTCGTGGTAATCTCAGTGCCTGATACAACAATGGTGGTAGCTGAAGTGGACTCATTGCCTAGTAGGTCTGTAGAAATGGTCGGATAGCCGTCCGTTGAGGTGGGGGTGGTGGACTGCGGGAAATCACTGGTTCCGGTAGCAACATCAGTACCACTCGTCACATCGATGGAAGAAATATCACTCGCAGTCGCGGCCGACTCAGTGGAGCTTGCGATTTCGCTGGAGCTGGAGTCGGTACCAGTCGGAACTCCCGTGGTGGCTGTTTCGGTTCCAACAACGTTGGTGGAAACGATTTCGGTGGTAGAAGCGCCAGTACCCGATGTAGATGCATCAGTGCTTGTTGCGACCGCAGTCGTCGTAGTTTCCGTGCCGATCACTGTGCCGGTTGAGGTGGTGCAGTCAGAAGTTGAGCTGCTCGTACCAGCTGGTGAGTCGGTGGTTGAAGAGACATCGGTTGAAGGCACAGTAGTTGCCCCAGATTCAGTGCTGGTTGCTCCAGATTCAGTACCGGTAGCTCCAGATTCAGTGCCTATTGCTCCAGATTCAGTGCTGGTTGCTCCAGATTCAGCGCTGGTTGACGTTGTTTCCACTCCAGTCGATGTTGAATCGGTAGCAGTCGTTCCCGCAGCTGCTCTTCCGGTGGATGTCTCAGTAGCCAGAGTAGAAGAGATTTCTGTTGTCGAGGAAGAGATGTCGCCGCTAGTTTCAGCAGCCACGGTTCCACTGGATGTATGAGCAACAACTTCAGAAGAGGACTCTGTTACGACGCCGCCGGACGTGATTCCCTCAGTTACTGAATCAGTGGATGAACCAGCAGGAGTTGTGACTGTGCTCGAGATTTCAGGGTAAGCATTCGTAGTCGAGGAACTGATTGCTGAGTCAGTCGTCCCAACAGCGGTTTCCGCTGAATGTAATTCAGTCGTCGCAGCTGTAATGGCAGTTGTTGCAATAGTAGAGATTTCAGGATAGCCAACGGTGGTCGAAGAACTAATTGTCGCATCAGTCGACAATAAAGTCGTCTCAGTTGAATGGAAATCAGTTGTGGCCGTTGTAGAGGATTCTGCTTCGTTGCTAGCGGATGTAAAGCTTGACGATCCTCCATCGGTAGCTCCCGCAACGGAGCTTGTGGTTTCCCCTGTTGTCGTACTGGTCTTCAGGTCTGCGGCATCAGTAGTTGAGATGATCACGCCGACAGAGGAAGATTCCACATTGGTAGTTATGCTGGTGGTGGCCAACGTGTTAGTTTTCGAAGTGGTTGAGGTTGTGCTTTTGGTCTTCTCCGTCGTGATAGTTTTAGATTTGGTTGTTTTGGATGTACCTAAAGAAGGAAACATGAGAAACGCTTCAATGGCTGGCTGATTGCTTGTGCTCACCTCCGTGTCCACCACCTCCGTATCCACCTCCGTAACCGCCGCCGTAACCACCTCCGCCATAAGAGCCTCCATTCCCACCCCGTCGCTCAACATTATTATTGGAGTGAGGGGCAGTCTGGGCGACAGATGCGAGCGAGATAAGCGAGATAAGGAGAACTTGCGTAAACTTCATCTCAATTGTCTAGTCTAGAAGATTTTGATGATAGCAACCCAACGTGGAAGAGCCTGGCATTTTAAGAGGGGCAACCATTGATGGCGCCATAAGCCATAACGGCTGTGAGGCTTCCATATGGTACGAGTGTCTGCTTGCAGTCCCTAGCTGTCAAGACCCAGGCGTCCAATCGCCGACGCGAAAACGCGAAACGCGAGCGTGAGCCACAGCAGCCACAAACTTTGGGTAGGACAGACACCATTTTTTTAAAGCTCTGGATGATGGTGCAAAGATCTGAAACATAGTTGATACACTGATGGTATACTTGACATCGAAATTGACCATTTCCACTGTTATCAAAGTGATGATCGGTACAAACAGTCCTCTCGACATCACTCGTCATGTTTTGGAGTGTACATTGCATCTTTCCTTGCAAGGACAATCCTGCTCGGGGACTTCGGCACAATAATCGGGGCCTTCACAAACCCAGGCCATTTCTCTACGTTTGCAGCTCCATAAACAAACGCACTTCCTTGTCCAATTTCCAATCCTTCGCCCGCGTTGAGCTTGAATGAACCAGATACTTCTTTGGATTCGGCCGAGCTCCCCACAACAATAGTTGCATGGTAAGGTGACGTATTCCGAGAGCCCCGTTTTGCCCCAACATTCTTGCGGGGAAGGTGCGCACGCAGAGGTGTAGTTCCGTCACCTTCAGAGTCAAGAAGCAGCGTTCCGTTCAGTGTGAAGTAGACAGAGACTCCCGTTTTGTTGCTTTGAATGTCCATCACAAACAAGCATCCAAGCACGTCTCCGGCCTTCAGTGATTGTTGTTTCGAAAATGGCTTTCCCTTCAACACAACCTCGCCGTTGCTGAATAGACATCAGAATAAAGACAGAAATCGGGCAAATGCTCTATACCTTCGGTAGACGCACGAAGACGATTGTTCATCAAAGACGTTCAGCCCATCACTGACCCCAACGGCAATCCATCCGCTAAAACTATTGATAGCCACCTATACGCTGCAAATGAATAAAGAACGGTGGAAGAGTTGTCGATCAAGAGTACCTCACAGTAATATTGATTTCCTTCAACTCGATCACTGACCATTGACGGGAGTGGCAGCCAATGGTGGAAAGGATTGATGCTGGTGCAAATGGTCATGCTCTCCATTACCGCAGAAGAACGATATGTCATCTCATTGGAGTACAAGTCCAGCTTATCCATCTTGACAGTTTTGACCATGGGCGAAATCTCAAACGCATGCAACGCGCTGGGATTTTGTGGCAATGTGTATCCCCGCGTATGAAGAATCTCGAGGATCTCAAACCAGCCTCGTTCAAGTGAGGCAATGATCAACTCGTCGCGGCTCTTTCGCTCCGCCGGTGTAGCAGGCCGTGCTTCTGGTGCAACAACGGAAGACTGCTTAAATAGTCTGGGCGAACTCTTGGGGTTTAGTTTGGCAGTCTCTTCTTCCCCAACATTGAATTCATCGCCGTCTTCCCAATCCAAACAGAAAAGAATGACTTCGGGCAGGTCGCGGTAAATGGCAGCCCCTAGGATCACATCTCCATCGAGTAAGCTCCGTGTGCCAAGATCTCCGGGTGCTTTCTCAACGAGCGTTCGCAAGATCGCATCAAGTCCACGGGCAGGGGCGTTAAGGACTGATAGGAACAAGCTTTGTAGTGTTTCCAGACTATCCGGGAGCGGTGCTCCATGGTCGAGTAAAAGTCGTACCTCGTAGTGCAGCCCCTGTGACAGTGCTGAGGCGAATGCGTCGTGCAACTCATGTGCGTCGACACCTTTAAGGTTCAGATCTGGGGCACACTTGAGCAGGAATCGTACGGCGTCCCATCGATCATGCTGTGCAGCGGCAACTACGCGTTCCTCGAGCTTTCGCCTTTCATTCGCAGCCGTCGCACCTGCTGCACTCGTCACTGCATTAACCACAGCACCAGCCCGTGTCGTAACAGAGGGGGTTGGATTAGAGTTCAGCTGCCAAATGTTAGCAAGCTTTGGATCAAGTTGCTCGATCATCTCCAGTTGCGCTCTGCGCGCGGTCTCGTACCAGAACGCCATCAACGGCTGTTGACACGCATTAATGTACAACTTGATGTCGGGTTTGTTTGAAGCGGTGACGACGAAGTGGAAGTTGGCGAGCTCGTTTTGCATCGACGAGTTCACCCGTGTTTCGGATATCAATACTCCATTCCGGGTAAAGAACACGGTATTCGCACTCGGCTTTACACCGCATCCAAAGACAAGGTCATCCGAGGCGGTCCAGTCAGCAGCAATCGACCTTTCGTACATGTTCTTGATCGACCCGTCATCTACATATACCTTTCCGTCAAAGCTTGAATAGCATCATATGTATCAGAACAAGTTTGAAGTGTTTGTGATAAGTGAACTTACCAATCCAGGACTGCAAAGTAAGGCTTTATCGGGGTTGTACCAGGTTCCACGTTCGTAACAATTTGCGGGCCAGTAGCCACCCCAATTGCGAGACGACGTCGTCCGCTGTTCTTCAATGAATCACTTCGAATCTTTCAAGGGATCGCGTCAACAAAATAAAGACAGCAGTAGATAATCAATTCATACCATCATCTCAAAGTAGTGAATGTAGTCAGACTTTTCCCACATCAGTGTTTTGCTTCTCCGTAGCTTCATCCAATGCGTAATCGGATACTTTGACACTCCACGCCATCCACCGGTGACACTATCAGAGCTCTCGAGACTAAAGGCATGTTTATGCTGCCTCTGATCTGCCTCGTCATAAAACACAAAAGTGTGCATAGTTGCTGCATCAACGTTGTTCGATCCGTTCGCGCTGGATGCTGATGCGGTGGTTGCGACCTCGGTTGCGGAGGACTGCGAGGATACCGATGTTGGAGTGCCAGCTCTGTCGTCGCTTCCATCCGTTGATCCATTAGGCACCGGTTGCAACTGCAGTGGAGCATCGATGGGTACAGGAGCAGACACTAGCTTGGCAACTTGCATCCAACCCCACTTCCTTGCAACATCCACAGCTGGTACATTATCAAGATCGAGTTCTCGTCCGATAATTGCGAGGGTCTCTTTCGGCAGGACTAGCTTCGTTTGTGCCTCCTCAGTTGGCTGCCAGCGCGAGGTCAAACCCGCCGCATTCCGCACTCCGTTTGCCATCATTGAAGTCCAAGCTACTGGGGCGGCCACACCAGCCCTCAGCGATGAAAGTCCGTGCATCTCAAGGATAGAGATACGCCCAGATGCATCAGTCACCGCAACAAGGTCACGTCCACTTGCACCACCATTCGACCCACTTGACGAAGTGGACTTGTCCGATGTATTCACAAGAGCTCCAGCGAAGCACCCGGATATGATTTCCCGGGTGAAATTCCACATGCGATACTCCTTGATTAAGTGCGCCTGCGCGACGTCCCATACTCTCAACGCATTGTCAGTGCAAATCGCTGCGATCAACGAATCGTCACTCATCCATCGGGCAGTGACCGGAACTACATCCAGCTCGGACACGCTGAGGACAGATTTTGTTGAACCTCCTGGAGAACCAGGGGCCCCGCTGCCAGGGTTATACTTGGAAAGATAATCGGGCGACCTGAGCCTTGCGAATGTCTCGCGCTCCAAATCCCATATGGAAAATAACCGAGAAGTTCCGATCGCCACTAAGCCATCGTCTAACTCAGGGAACGCAACAACACGCCGTGTGGATGCTTTTCCAATATTCGCACTCTCTTGCCCTGGAAGAGGGAAGTTGAACGTACTCTTATCCTGAGGTGTATCTCCAAATGACTCTGTGATGATGGTGTTCTCCTGAGAGTCAAATACGAACGCCGTGTTATCAGCAAGCAGACCAGCAAGTCGGGTACCGGTGTGCGAGAATTTCAGCTCCAGAACTTTTCGACGGAGCAAGCAGAATGCATCACTTATCTTCATCCGCGCTTGGCTCGCTTGATGACAGATAAGCACTAACCCAGAGTCGTACCCAATTGCAAGTTTAATGCCTTCATCTGGTACTGCTGATTTAGGTGTTGTTGGTGAAGGGGAGCCGGCATTCTTTACAGATGAGCTCGATTTGGTCCGTCGCGCAGCCGAAGTAGCGGAAGATGGCAGCCCGGTAGCTTTCGATGGATCGTACAATGCTACACATGAGACGGTCGCAATTCGACCGTATGTTGCGAGCAGTGGGCCAAGCGAAAGCGGTCCGCGACCAGTTGAGTCGATTGTCGATACGCTCAGTGTGGTAGTGAACAAGCGCTGCGTATCGGTTGACTTCCGTGTGAATCCCAGACGTTCGCTACTGCTCTCTGTTGGTGGTGTAATGTGAACGATCGGATTGATCTTCTCGACTCTGCGCGTATTCCACGAGCTCAAGTCGACAGTGTTCAAAACGTTCTTGCACGCAACTGCCAGACTGAGTGCGTTCGGGCCTGAATTAAGCACCATTGCAGTCGCAGCTTCTTCGCTCGAGATTGGGGCGTTAGTCTGAATTGCAGCTTTGCAAAACTCCATCAATACGGAATCGACTTCTCCGTCAAACTCATCCACAAAGTTGCCAAGACGAAGTTCATCGAAACCAATGTCACTCGTAACGTGGCTTCCCGACATTGCCAAGTAGTGCCGTCCTTGGTAAGTCGGCTCCTGGTCCTCGCCAAAGAACCCTGTCCGATCAACAACAACAACTGCACCACTTGTATTCCGCACACGACGTGGACGCGATCGTCCCTGCGAATTCCAAGAAAAGTCGTGCGGCGTCATCTCCCAAACTCGTGCGCTTCCATCAGCCGCCGCTGTCATGAGCGTACGACCATCAGGACTCCAGACTGCTTCAATCACATCTTCTCGATGTCCAACCAAAGTCCGCTTACGTAGAAGTCGGCGCGGACCTCCAACTGACGCGCTCGACTTATCATTCTGGCCAGAATCAACACCCCATATTCCTACGCTTCCACCTCGCGTAATAAAGGCAACCTCGGTGCCATCTGGAGAAATCGTGGGTAGATGGGTCCGGCAGCGAGTGTGCAGGCTCGCGGGTCCACCAACAATACTCGGGTTCGGTGTTCCTGGAGCAGGTTGGAGAAGGCCCGCTCCAGGTCCAGGTGTCTGAAGCATCCTCTCCATGCCCCAGTGCGATCCGCTCGAGAAGATCCCTTCTACTTCCTTAAAGTAATCACACACGCCTGCCCGACGAAGTGCAGCCCACTCAAGAACGCCGACCACATGCCGAGTTTCGCGCTCAATCAGCGCACATCCTTGCTCCCTCAAGTAAATCAACGCAAATCGAGCATCGTGACTGAGTGCCCATACGTGGGCTTGTGCGGGCCCAACGGTTGGTGAAATCCAGTTCAGCCATCCTGCGCCAGGGGATCCAGCTCCTACACCGTTAGACAGCCCTGCCGTCGCACGAGCTATAGGACCGAGGTCTGAATCCGTAAGAAGGGCAGTAGATCCAACAGTTCCGACCGCATTCCACTTCTCCGTCTCTACATCCTCTCCCTGCGGTGATTCAACACCAAGTTCGTCGGGAGCGCTCTGTACCGGGCTATCCTCTCGCTTCTGCAAGTTCACCATTCGAATGCGGTGGGAGTCGCGATACATTTCGTGGAAGGCGAAGAAGGTTGTCGACGTCGAAGTCAGCAAAAAGTTGGGTCCGACGTTGACTATTCTCGCCTTTGGCGTAGTGCTCCAATCTCCCCCGTTGTAAACGAGTACCTCACAGGTCTCGATTCGGCTCACCACCTCGCTTTCACTGGGATCTTCAAAATCGACTCCTTCAATAACGACACCCGCTGCGATCCTTCCCCGTGTCGCTTCCCGAAGCTCCTCGATATCAACATCGTCAGTCTCAAGAAAGTGCGAGACAGCAACCGCAAGCACTTCGCCGTTTCCACCCGCAACCCACTCCAAGCCCATGATATACGCAAGTGACGCCGTTCGCGATGGAATGTTCACACACGCCAATCGCTCAAGCGAACTGCTGAACACATGCACTTCTTGCAGCCACCCGACAGCAATACGTCCATCGCCTTCTCTACTCACCCGAAGTCGGCCAGGGAACGCCTTCAGCAAGTGGGTCTCGTACGTACTCAAGTTCCCAGCCGCCTGGGTCGCAGACATATGAATGCCAACGTTCCTGATCTCATCTCTGGTCGCCAATTTCCAAGACCGAACCATTCCATCCGAGTGAAGCGTGTACACAGTGTCTCCCTTCGGATCGCAATCCGTCGACACAACGATAGGCGCGGTCGCAAACCGGTTCATCAACGATGCCATGCATCGGGCGTTGAAAGACAGCGGTCTGTTCAACCAGTCCACCCACGCATTAACGCCATTGCTACTGGCTGGAACGACGAGACCTCCCGGTCCAACCGGGCTTACCACCCCCACATCACCGCGTAGCATCTCCCTGTACTGTTCGAGCCACTGTGAGCGCGCGAGACTCGCGATCGGAGAATCCTGGGGTTGGTTGATCGCAGTGTGCAGCACAGCTTCGGGAGGATGTCCCGCTAGTCGAAACCCGTGCACAAGCACGAAGTCCCTGAGGCTTGCCAAAACTTCACGCTCAGGCAAATCCGCAAGCGAAGAACTGCCACCGACCTCTCCCTCCGCAGCCTCCCACGACATTGCTGTCTCAATGAGTGCTACCAAATCGTATGCCCATCCGGCTTTGATCGCAACGCACACGTTCTTGAAATCCTCGAGCCACTCAACGACGTCGTCGGTTTTCCCGGCTTTCAAAAGAAGTGGAACGCTGAGCGCCCATCTGCGTCGGTTCGGAGTAACCTCAGGTTTCGTGTCGACCAGAAGCGGTTGTGGAAACGTCAGGCGGTACGCTCGTTGCTGTTTAGAGCCGGACCGGAAAGCCTTTTCATCGTAAGCCCAACGATCTGAGAACAAGTCTGCAAGCTGCCCGGCTAGGTACTGAAGTTGGCCTGGTGCGAGCATGTAGCGGTTACAAACTGCGTCGCAGAACTGCCTGTTTGTAAAGGTGACAACTGCTTCATCATCGAATAAGGTGGTGCGGACGAATCCCTTCAAAAGAGTCAATATCTGCCGAATGGCGTACTGCGGAACTCGACGGAATCCAACAGCTACTGACGACTAAATGGCAAAGCGGGAAAGTCAATCAAAACGGCAGAAATGAACTCAATTACGACTCCACCTTTGGCAAAGCACGATCCAAGAACTCGTCGTCGCAGCTCATCACATCCTCGAGCTCCCTTCGACTCAACCCGCCTCCACCAACCAAATAAGCTGCAGCAAGGTACCCAAGCGCTCGCTCAACAAATTGCGATCCGCAGGACCCCTCAATCATCTCCAGAAGGCGATCCAGGCAACCCTCAACAGTCCTCGGGAACCACCCCAGCTCCCCGATCTCAGCCATTCTCAGCGCCGAGAACACCATCATCGGCAAAACTTCCCGATCTCCATGCACGTCCCTAATCCCCTTCACAACAGCTTCTCCACTCTTCCCCGCCATCTTCTCCACCTCCTCCTTCGTCAAACCCGCCAGATTGATCACTCGATCGCCTCCAACCCTCTTGACCAACGCATCGCACACAGCCCCGGGACGCGCCGACACCACCACAGTCGTATTCTGCGCGACCACAAGGGGCACCCACCCAACAACAGCCCCCACAGCCGCCGCACTCCCCGCGTTCCTCACCTCTTCAAGCGCATCCACGCCATCCACAATCAAAACCATTGGACGATGTCTCACCTCCGCACACTGCTCCTCGATCCACCGCGTCAGCCTGTGCACTTCTGTCGGCACATGCCCACCGCCGCGCTTCGCCGTCCCAGCAGGCAGCACCCGTGCAATCTGCGTCGCGATCCCATGCAACAATCCCCTAAGCGTTGAACTCCCCGACGTCGCCCCAACAATCCTATGTATCACCGCCGCGTTTGGATGCACCTCCATCGCAACCTCCACAGCCTTTGCAAGCGTCGCAGTCTTCCCGCTCCCCGGATCCCCGACAACAACCCACAGTCTCCCCCGCCCGCCTCCGTCTCCAAACGACATCGAGAAAACCTCCCTGCGTAGTTTCGAAAGCGTCGCCTCGCGTCCCACAAACCCAACAACGTCCTCCCACACCCGTCTCCGCATCTCCATAAGCTCCCGTACAATCGGATCCATATCAAGCACGCTCCCAGGTCCAACTCCAGACCCAACCTCGTCGTCCTCCCCAAGCGTCATCCCGGCGTCCCGTGCCTTCCAAAACTCGACAAGATGCGCACAAAGCGAGTGCGCGACATCGTCGCAGAGCTGGCGGATATACTCCCGGGCAAAGCTGTCGCGCGTCGGATCCAGCCCGCCGAATTGCGAGCGCCATGCGACGTTGTAGTTTCCAACGAGGTTCGCGCTTGGGATGCGGGCGTACAGCTCCTCGAGTGAGCGGGCAGCGTCGTCGTCGAGCTGGATAGGGTCAGACGTTGATAATTCCGCGAGTGGACTCAGATGGTCCACGGCCGTCGCAGCGAGGGCTTTGACTTTGGGGTCGGAAGACGAAAGCTCGCTCAACAATCCCGCATCGAAACTGCGTCTGCGAAACATTCATGTCAAAAGTTGCTCAAAAACGGGAATCTGACTTTCTCGTTACCTGACGGCGAAAAATCGATTCTGTGACTTGGCGCCCTCCTTCTTCGCTCCCAAACCGTCAAGCGCAACCTCGACCTCCTCGCCAAGCAGCGACCGCCCACCAAGCTTGCACAATGCCTTAAACTCCTCCGAAAGGCCCCCGCCTCCAGCGGCGGCTTTCGCAAAAACATTTCGCAGTCTCGCAACCTCCTCCGTCCATGCCGTTGCGATGGCATGGCGCTCGGTAGGAGGCAGGGATCCCAAGTGTGTGGTGCTGTTCGCGTATCGTTCGGGGATGGCACGTACGGTGTAGGGTAACCCTGCGGTTGTTGGTGGAACGTACCACGCGTTCAGTAGATCGAGGTCCGACGCAGCGAGGCCAGTTGAAGAGGTGAGAATGGCAAAATCTCCCGATTGAATCGAAGATGGCAGAATGCGTGTGCTGGATGCAAAATCAACATGAGCAAGAGCTAAAAACGATTCAAAAAAAGGAATTAAGTCAACACACCCGTATTTGTTTCCTAAACATATCAACCAGATAGAAATATTTGTGAGACTCATTGGTAAAGGAATGACCAAAAACAGACATACCTAATAGACAAATAAACGCGGGTCCTTGCGACGACTCGATCGCATCGCGAAGCTCTCTGATCGCCTCCTCACGGATCATCTGTTCCTGTAATCCGCCGTGGAATGGATCCCCTTTTGCGAGCTCGTCTCGTGTATCTGCTCGCCTACCAAAAAATAATAACTCAATGAGTAATCTCTTCTTAGCGATGATATGCTCTGCAATTCCTCACAAGTCAATGACTTGTAGTTCGTGGCCGGTCAAACGGCACAAGTGGTCCATGAAGGGAAATACATCGGCCTTTAATGCTCTGAATAACGACATTGATTAGTCCCAAGAAAAGTTACGACGCATTCATCGAAATCCGCATCGCTCACCGAACTTCCCAGTCAGCATCTAGAACAACGGCAATCAATCGTGTCCCAACAACAACCCTCTGTTGGTCTCCACATGCACTCACCTCCATACGCATAAGAAACATAGACCTTCACAACCTTCTTCCTGACCGCGGACGGGGCACCCGCGTCCCCAGGCTTCCCTCCCAAACTGCCCGCGAGCAACTTGCGGTAGCTCTGGTTACTATTCATCAGCGAGGCAGAGTAGTCCAGATGAGCCTTTGAGAACGCAACGACCGAAGCGCGGTCGGGGTACTTTTGGAACGGCGAGCCATCTGCGAGGGGTTGCGGGGTGGTGGCGGGTGAGGACGTGTGGACGTCAGTGGAGCGGAGGATTCGGTGTGTCACGGAGCGTTTGAATACATCTGTTGCGGAATGCATGATTATTTGCGATCAATGGAATTGGGGTCAGAGAAGAGGAAAGAGCTGGGGTCTGTAGTTGAGTGGCACCTCGAGCGGATGGATCAGGGGTCACGGACACCATTCTGACGTCTGACGTATGTAACGCAGGCTCTACAGCGGCAGATTATCTGTAGCACGGCGAATGCAAGCGATTCAATTCAGATGCAGCCCAGCGATCCCAAAGGTTTGCGGCTCGCACTCGCCTTGCGATGTGGGAACACACGAAGATTTTAGGGGCACGAAATGTTGAAATATTTCAACGAAATACTGAAACACTGGAATGCTGAATACTGGAAAGCAGAGCTGTTTGTATTTCTGTCCATCGTGCTGTGTCTTATTGTCTTATTGCTTATTGTCTTATTGCATAGGAGGCATATGGCCATTGTGCTGTGTCTTAAGCTGGGCAACCCGCGGAATGCGAAAAGTACACAATGTGGTTGCACAAGTTTGCAGCTTTATCCTCCGTTACTTCGGCACGAACAAACGTCGGTGCAGATCCCGTCACGGTCGCCGAGCAAAGAATCACAATCGTAGCCTGCCGATTGCAAAACACACTCGTCTGTGCGCCAAAGGTTAACTGCAGGCCGTCCGTCCCATTGACGGAAACCGCCGCCGACGAACTCGACGTCACAACACCGATACCATATGCATTCGGATTCAACAGCACAAGGTTCACTTCCAAGATGCACAACACAACGTTGCCCTGCGCGCAGTAGTTGAACAGGTACGGCGGATTCGGAAACTTGCGCTCCGAAATCGACAGCGACCTTCCAAACACCACGTGGTACTCGTATCCACTGTCCGGGAATACGGCAACGCTGTCTTGGAGTGGAGCGAGGTTGTATGTGCGTGCTGGATTGTTTGCGGGTTTGATGATGGGGTCTATTAGGATAGCGCCGTTCGAGAGGGTTGTTGGGTAAACCGTTCCGACGGTGCCTGATGGAACGGCCGCTGTATTTGTTTGAGTGTTGGCAGAGGTTGTTGATGTGGCTAGTGATGTCGTTGTTGTTGGAGTTGCCGATGTTCCTGGTCCACCGTTTCCATTCGCTAGGGTTCTACTGTTTATAGACACCAAAATGGCTATGGGCGCAATGATGGCTGCCAATACAACAACACCGCCTGCAAAGAGTGTCAAGACATGTCGTTCCAAGACCAGCGCCCTACTCACCTATAACAATGACCCACTTAAAACGCTGCCAAACCGACTTTGTATTGCGATTGCTGCTAGGATTCCCGTCCGCAAAGGGCACGAATATCGGCGGTGGGTGAAGAGGAAAGTACAACTGCTGGGGGTTGATTTCGTTGACCAGAGTGCTCGTTCCGTCCGACGAGTTTCCGGCGGTGTTTTCCCTGAGCAGCACGACGCCCTCTGGGTTGTTCAGCAGCACTACCCCTCTCGCAGTCCCCGTCGCAGTCCCTCGCTCGCTCTCCGTCGTTGTCGATGTGGACATTTTGATTTTGATTTTGATTTTGATGACGGAAGTTTTTTGGGTGTCTGAAGCAAAAAAATAGGATTAAAAATACGAAATACTCGAATGTTTTGTTGGTATCTGTTGATGATGAGATGATACTGGTGATGTGAATGTTGTTTGCATTCGCAGACTGGTCTGACTTTCTTTAGTACTTCCCCCTTTAACGTTTGCCTTCATAGCAAATTTTGATCAATTTTGATCGCAAAATGCTTCAGTCCAGCTCAAAAGACTTGCTGAGCTCGAGCTCTCAATCGACCCATCATGCTCAAGAAAACTCCAGCAGTGCTTCGCTGGCTTATTCGCCTCCGCGAGACAACGAATACCGACCACAGGGTGTCGTCCTGCTCAAGGACGGTTATCACAACACCAAAAACGAGTATTTCTACCCCCCGATTCCACCACCACCTCAAGGTTTCACCCCACCTGACAATAGACCTCTTTGGAAGCGACGGAAGTGGTTGGTCATTGGTACAGCGATTGAAGTATTCACCCCAATGCTTTCTCAAAGTCTCACTCTTTCTTTCGAGCAGCCTCTGCAATCGGTGTGGTCCTGGTCCTCGCCGCAATCATCGTCCCAACCTCCCTCTTTGTCTCCCTCAACAACCGCATCAACTCCCCGCAGAACAGCGCTACAACCTCCAATGTCCCAACCCGGTCCTCCACCCCTTCGACTCTCTCTCCTACTCCTGCTCCCTCGGCTACAACCTACCCAATAACCCTCTCGAACGGCTCCACCCTCCTCGATCCCATCATCCGGCCCTCAAATAACCCGTCCCTGACCTTCAACCTCTCTACAATCCAAAAGTCCGTCGCAGTCTTCAACGACAACGGCTACGAGTACCGCGTCGCCTTCGCACGTAGTTTGTCCACGATCGAACGTTCAGCGCCAAACCCGCCCATCAAAACCAACTACTGCGAGGGCCTGAATGTCGTCATGTGTCATCTGGAAGTGCAGGGTGTCGCAACAAACCCGTACGCATACCCGGGCGGATCCCTTACATCCCTGGAGTGGAGCGCAGTCACCGTCGATACGATCCAGGGATTGCGAATGTCCTTTGGTGAGTAGTTCAGCACAAAAAAGGAACCAGTTGTTGCACGTTTGTTTATTTTGTTTTCTTTTTTTAAAAGGACCGGCTCTGAGCATTTATTGCAGGCGCACCGTGTCGATCTTTGTGCTGTGTTCGGCGAGCACGGTCGCCGCACCGACGTTCAATAAGAATAATGTCACAGTGAATCAGATTGCCGGAACGTGCAACTACGACATCTCTTTTTTCCACGCAAGTGGGTGTCCGGTGTGAAGGTACAACTGTACCCGCCCCAGGTTTACTTTCCGTTAGTTCCGATGCTTCAATTTGTTTGGGATTTATCATCTCTGGAATACAAATATACATGGCAAAAGCTTTTATAAGATTCTTTTTTGATTCAAACATCGTAATTTTTTCGAACTCAATTTTGCAAATGGCTGCCGCCATTTCTCCCAGATCAGCCCTTCCACAGATCACGTTTCCCACACATACGATCGACACCACCCATGCCGCCAACGCTCGCTGATCTCCCGTCCGAGCTCCTCCTCCGCATCCTCAGTCTTCTCGCTCCCGATCCACTCTCCCAGCTCCGTTTTGCCGCCCTATGCAAATTCCACACACACCAACGACGCATCGTCAGCATCCTCCACGCTTCTCCCCTCGCCCTCGCATTCACAGACGCCGAGCTGCACCTCCTCACCTTCCTTCGCTCCAGCGGATTCATCTATACGCTCATCGAACACGTGTCACATTGCCCACCACCTACCGTCCCGCAATGGTGGATCTCTTCCGGAGCCTCGATGCAGTGGTGGCAGACCGCGATCATCCAGGCTTGCGCACGCGGTGATACCCCTGTCCTCAACTGGTGGACCGAGTGCGGACTCGCGGTCAAGTGGAGATCCTGGATCGATTCGCACAGCTACAGAAACACTTTTCAAACAGACTGGCCCATGGACATTGCGAGTCAACATGGGCATACCCATATTTTGGAGTGGTGGAAATCAAGCGGTCTCGAGCTCGTGTGGACCGAAAAGGCAATGGACGCGGCGAGCACCATGGGCCACGTTGACGTTCTGGAGTGGTGGAAAGCAAGCGGGTTTCATCTCAGTTGGTCATCGTGGGCCATAGATCACGCAAGTCAGAACGGTAATATTCTCGTATTGGAGTGGTGGAAAGAAAGCGGTTTGGAGTGCAAGTATTCCACGTCATCGATGGACAGTGCAAGCAGAAATGGACACGTTCACGTCCTGGAATGGTGGAAAACGAGCGAATTGGAGTGCAAGTATTCTGAGGCTGCCATGAACAATGCAAGCATTCACGGACACATTCGGATTTTGGATTGGTGGAGGGTAAACTCACCGCAGAGCAAACAGCGATGTTTGACAACTACAAGTGACGAAGTCATCGGATGTTGGAACGTGATTCATCAACAAAATGCCAGCACCAATTCGTCATGCTTGTATACTGCAGCTGCAATGGACATTGCTAGTCGTGATTCTCAACTTGCAGTATTGGAATGGTGGAAGAACAGTGGTCTCGAATGCAAATACTCAGAGTCGGCCATGTATCATGCAAGCTGCTGCGGGCAAATTGAGGTGCTAGAATGGTGGAAATGCAGTGGGCTGCCATGCAAATACACAGCTTCAGCCATGGACGATGCCAACAGTTGTGAGATACTGGAATGGTGGACAAAAAGTGGTTTGGAGCTGAAGTTCACGCTCAATGCCGTTGAAAAAGCAAAGACTTTTAGGCGGGTGGAGCTATTAGAGTGGTGGGAATTGAGCTGTCTTATGAAGAAGCAGTATAAGCTATTGCACTGGCTGTTTTAATGTCATTGCAATGCCCCACTATTTATTTCTTGAATCTGTACCAACCATATACAAATCTTGACTCTCCCATTCAAAGAGTAAAGAAAATCACTCGTTGAAAACTTGGACCCTTCAAGGCGATTATGCACGGAAACTGTTTACTGAAAGACAGACATGTTGCAAACAAATAACAGGCTAAAAAACAAACTGAACTTTACTGCAGACAACTAACAATACAGAATAAGCCTCTGAAAAAAGATAACTGTCAGCTCAAATCAATAAATGGTCATGTGCTAAGGCCATAACCACAGAAGATTGTTGTTAAGCAATCCAAATTCTTTTATCCCACCAACTCAAAGCGAGTTGTCATGTTGATACTTGAGTTTCAATCCACTGCTCTTCTGCCAACTAAGTTTTCTTTGTGTCACTACTAGTTTCCATAGCTAATGTTGAGTACTTGCATTAAAGTCCACGATTCTTCCACCATTCCAAGAGATTATGATGCAGCTGAGCTTGCATTGTTCATTATATAGTCTGTATTCAAGCACTCCAAACCACTATTCTTCCACCAGCGAAATAGCCATTGCAACTTGCTTTCATCTTGTATAGTGTATGTGAATGATAGTGTGCTGTGTCTAGTACTTCTACACAAATACCAATACTGCCATCATTCATAGAATGCACTGTGTATTTGCATTCACCCACCATTCTAGACAGTTAACATGCCAGTATTGCTGCACTTCTGCGTGTCCACTGCCTCATGCGGGTACTTGCATTCCAATCCACTTTTTCTCCACCATTCCAATAATTAAATTTGTGCAGGTTTCATATTGTTCGTCCACGCTTCCTTAGCTTCACTAGTATGCTCCGCTGATGGGAAATATGGTGAATGTCAGTCTCCATACAACCAGACTCTGTAAGACCCGCTCGCTGTTCCCTCCACTAGCATAGTTCATTGAAAGTTTAGTGTACAGGCATATTGGGCCCCTGTATTTCCACCAATCAAGCACTTTGAGTTGAGCTTTGCAGCTTGCCATATTCGTTGCATCAAACCACTGTTTTGCCACCAACTCAACACATTGACATGCCCATGCTCGCTTTTCATAATGGCATAGTGCAAATACAAGCAATCCAATCCGCACTTTCCACCACTCCAAAACTTTGTCATTGGTCGACGAGTCGGGTATTTGTACTAGCTCCTTGCATACAAAGACATGTACGACACCAATGAATGAGTGACAAGAGCTTACCGTTTTCACAAAAGAAGAAGGGACGGGAGGTAGCACAACCGCAAACATAATTCCCAGGGCATTCATTGCGGCTAAAGTGGCAGCAGAACGCTCGTCGCTCGCCGCGATAATGTGGAGTATCCTCAGTCCATGCTCGATCAAGCACCGCTAGTCCGAGAGACGAACGCCAATGCACCCAAAACCATTGCGTATGTGCTAAAGCCATCAAATTTTATGTACTTCCAAAGCTGTACTGCTGGTTTTCGTGGTTGAAAACAGCGTCGCGGAGCGGTTCCTTCTTACCGCTGAGCATTGCGGACACGGAGACTGGTACACTTGTGGAAGCCCATGCAACTTAACGGAAGTTCGGCTTCGTGGATCCAACAACGCGATAATGATGCTCATCCGAACCGAGTCGGCACAAACGGTCATCGGTGGGAAGGTCCAGCGAACGGCGGAGAGTAAACTACACTGTTGATGATCAGAACCTGATTTGGGGATTGGGTATCACATATGGATATCATGGCTTTGGATGTTGCGGCAACAGCATGCACTTTCGCCCTGTTCGGGATGCTTCTGCGAGCTACGGCGTCAGGGCAGTTCACGGATGAAGATCTCCGAAATTTGGATCTTTGATCCATCCAGCTTTGGCGGTTCTATTCACCACTGCAAACGACAGTGGGGGGTTTACATCAATATTCTGAACTGGATCAAGTCAAATGGGGCAGGGGCCAATAATGTCATGAATGTTGCGAGTCGTCACGAATATGTATTCATACTCGATTGGTGGGTACTCAACACATCAGAACGCAACTATTCGAAAGAGTCTATCCAGAATGGGCACGTTCAGGTTTTGGATTGGTGGCAGAACATTGGGGGTTGTCAATCAAATGTTCAGAGTTTCCCATGGACGAAGCAACTGCAAATGGCCAAGTGACGTCACTCGTATCTTGTCTGGATTCTACATCCAACGAACTGTTGAGTGAACTCACAATCCTACCGATTCGTGAAGTCTCACCATCTGAGGATACGTTTCTCGCCTTACGAGCATGTCCAAGTGATTCATAATTGGCGGAGTGCATTAGGCACCCACGCCATGCGAAAAGCGATCCCCCGCCAATTTGATGATCTTCTTGACTTATGTGGGTGACGGTGCTGACCTTTAGGCTTACCTTCTTGATGCAAGACTGGTTTGCCGCGTAGATAGTATCTGTACTATTCCTGTCTAACAAAATTGAACACAAATACTTCGCTGAGCTTCAAATCTTCTCAATCCAAGATCAATGGCTGCTAGCGGTTGATCTTACTGGAACTAACAGCTGTCAGCCTGTCAAACTCCGAATTTATCTTGAATGAGCACCATGGGGATGCTCAATGGACCCGTGCAACTGTGCACTGCGGGAGATAAAGCAGTTTTTGGATTTTTTGGTTCTCAATGGCTTTGGAAAGGAAACCATCAACAGGATTGCCAGAGAATTAAGGCAAAAGAGTGCTCCATATGTATACACTCATGGGATCAATCGTTGAATGTAAAAGCAGACTATTTCTTTAAGTTCAAGGAGTCTGTGGGCCGTCCAAAGTATTGAACTTTATTTTCGTTGGCCGTTTGTTTCATCTTGACGACGGTGAGCAATCTTGAGTTTTTCGTATTTTGACAAAATAGAAGCTATTCAAGGTTTCGTGATCATGCTAGTCGAGGAAGTGTAATCACCAAAGCTGATTCGAGTACAGAGCTGTTATCATAAAAGTGTTTGTGCTTGCAGGTTTGACTCTGACTATACGGCATTCTAGGTTCTGACCTCAATCCCACTTACATGTGTACTTGCGACCAAATGCGAAACGAAATGCACACCCCCACATGGAATACATAACACACAGTAGATTCCATTACTTGTCATTGCGACGATTAAATTCATTCTATCATGCAACCGTCAAGTCATCACTGTGGAGTAGAATTACTCAGAGCTTTGCTGATAAGTGGTCCTCCAACATATTACCTGAAATACAAGTGAATTGCCGGCAACCACTCGTCCTCGTCCATTACTCCAACTCTATGAAAATCCTCACTATCGTCTCTGATTCCGTTCTGCTCCAAAGTCATCGACATGTCCAGCAGCGTCCCTAGACGTTTCCACATGTACCCCTTTGCATGAGAATTGAGCGCTTGGTAACGGTCTTGAATTGCCGACAGTCGTTCTTCGCTACACACCTTGGGATGATTCAGAACGGTCTCAAAAAAACCCTGAAACTTTTCTGTTTATGTTTTAAGGATTTCTTTTTTTTACCTGAATAGTGTGCTCATCAGAGGTTAATGTGTTGACAATGCGGATCTTCCTGGTTTTTGCCGAGAGTTTCCCGATGCGGTAAGAGGGATCCAGCCACCATGGAAGCTCAACAGGCTTGGAATCAGTTCGAGGGATCGGGATCGGGACATGGAGGAATCGACCTTCTGGTGTGTAGTAGCACCTTACTCCCGTTAGCGGGTGAACGTGGGTTCGTAGCTGTGTATGATAAACGATGTCAGTGCGCAGGTCACTATGAAGTGATCCGCACTCACATCTCGGGTGGCAGGATCGAACCAGTATGAAATATCCTTTCCGGCATTGCGGAGGATGGGTGTCATCAACGGATCACCTTCCAAAAACATCGCTTTATTATCAAAAGTTCTCATCTGATCTGCGATGACGTTTGTGCTTACCGAGATGCGCCTTAAAGAGTGGAGTTAGGTCGTATACGTCCCCAAGCCAGGTCACCCAGATATCGTCTGGGGCATTGTGCTCAGATACTTCTTCGGGTGTAAAGTAGCGCTCGTCTGGGAGTTTAGGTGTGGCAGAGTTGGCAGGTCGGCCAGTAACAGATGGTTTTGGTTTGAGATCTGTTGCTGGTGCGAGCTGATGTACGGTCATGTTCTGTTCCGATGCAAAACGCTACGACTCGGCGTGATTGGTCAAACGAAAACATTCATGCATAGGCATTAAATCCATGTTGAACCAAATGCTATTTTTGTATCCATTCAAACCGGAATTCCCTCGAATCACTGCTACAAATGAAGCGGTCAACAAAAACACAGCTAATCGAAGCGACTCAATCGTTCAAAATTTCCAACAATCCAAACAATGCATTCCAAGCACGCCTCTGTTCCAGCGGTCACGGCAGCATATAAGCCGTTTATGACAGAGTACCGGCTCGCTTACAAGGACCCCACATCAACACTTCAGAAGGGTCGCACCTGGAAACGGCTCCGAAAGATGGGCGTTGGGAAGATCGAGCCGACGCAGACCACAACACAGCATCAACAGCAGCACCAGCAGCAGTCACAGCAAAAGCAGGACGATGTGAGGTTCAGAGCTGTCGAGAAAGCGAACGATTACCACCTGCACGCTGCGAAACTGCCAATGGTAAACGAGCTGATGAAGAAGAAGGAGTTCACGAATCCGCAACCTCCACATCAACAGCGCGGAGACGCAGCTCCACCAACGAAGAAGCAGCAGGATCGGTCCAAGCAAACAGATGTCCTGGATCGACTCCCAGATATCTACACAAACATCCACGGGATCAACTCCAATAAGCCCGAAGACATGTCATTGATGGCTGGCGCTGGCTTTCACCACTACGATCTCGTCGGTCCCTTGCACGTTTGGGTATTATTTGTTTTAGTGCAAATCGATCTTGCAACGCAAAATTGACATGCCTTTCATCAGCAACGTCAGGATATCTCTGAGGGGAGCTACGAGCCGACATCACTCATGTTGCCTGGGATGGTGCATCCTCAACCGCCCAAAGTGAACCATTCTCCGCGAAGGAGGGTTCTTGGAGTGACGTCCCCAATGGTGCACATACACTCTCAGCGATACAACATCATCTCCGGTTTGTGCGTTGAACATTTGCTTTCTTCCAACTTGTCTCACTATTTTCTTCAATCGCTGCTGAAAACAGGCGAATCGCTTCCTGGTGAGCCGCACTCTGGGTACAAAGAGGGGCGGAGAGCAGTGATCCAGAGCTTTGCACACATCGACTGGATAACCAATGTACTTTTTAAAGCAACGGTTAGCGATGACATATTCTGACAAGCTGCTTTTATATTTCAGGCACGAACTCCAGGGTATAATATCATCACTGGATATGATCCGCTGGCACACTTGTCGCCTGAAGAGCTCGCAAAGCTTGACCTTAACCTTATAAAGTAGCCATCCGAAAATCCTTAGCATTGATGCATGGTCATGTATTGTCCTTTTGAATAGATATCTGCCTTCATTTCATTTTTTTTCAACATTCCACAATTCAAAATGGTATGCCAACCAACACCATCTGCCCAGTCGTCTCGTCTTTAAAAAAACTGTCACCAGGCTTCAATGAGGAAGCTAGGCGGACTAAGCGGTACCTCAGGAACTACAGGCACGTCAGGCAAACCCAATAAAGTCGCGCCAGCAGCACTCAACACAGGTCGACTCGGCGTCGGCGGACCTTCGTCCAACAGCCGGAACCAGCACCACGATCTCACCCCTGCGCAGCGCAAAAGCAAGAGATTCGCGAGGCGTTCGACCTATTCGACACAGACGGGTCTGGCACGATCGACTGTAAGGAGCTTAAGGTTGCAATGCGTGCGCTCGGGTTCGAGCCCAAAATGGAGATCAAAAAGATGATTGCAAACATTGATAAGAATGGGACGGGGACAATCGATCTTAACGACTTTTTGTATATGATGACCTCGAAAATGGTAGGACCCGAACAACGACCCACATTGTGTTTTTAGAAGATCATGAACGGTATAAGTCTGAGCGGGACTCTAAGGAAGAGATTCGGAAGGCATTCAAGCTGTTCGACGACGATGGGACGGGGAAGATCTCTTTCAAGAACTTGAAGCGAGTTGCCAAAGAGCTTGGCGAGAACCTTACTGATGAGGAGCTGCAAGAAATGATCGACGAGGCGATTAGGGACGGTGATGGAGAGATCAACGAGGAAGAGTTTTTGCGCATCATGAGAAAGACGGCATTGTTTTGATACATCGTCGATGGAGTGTGGAGGGGTGGTGGATCTCGCACCGAGCAGACAAGCATTGGAAGTTGTACAGAAAGAAAGTCATAATTTATTGAACGATTTACTGAGTTGGGAAAACATGGAACAAACAGCTCGACGAATGACTTACACAGAAACGGAAGTAACCGGTCTTGAATGCGAAGGGATGAGTAGGAAGGTGGAGGAACCCGGAGGTGAACTAGAAAAAAAACGAATTACTGTGAGCACAATATCAAAGTCGTCACCTATGCGAAACATCTCAGAAGGGAGATCATAGTAGGAAAATCAACAAAATGAAACCATCAGGTTTCGTTCAGTGGATTGACAGATTTTTTGAGATATTAAATGGGAATAATCATATCTCGATTGCACAAAACACCAAGTAGAATGACCGGACTTACCACTGAACCGCGAAGTCAACGAGGCACGCGATCCCGTCAGAAGACAGCTATAAGGAAGAGAAAGTGCTGATCAGGTAACGCCTCTGAGTAAGACAGGAAAACCGGGGACAAGCACAAAATGTCCTCATGACTTCTTAGAGGGTACATGTTTCTCCAGTCGTTGACTCGGAAGAGTCTCTTAGACGATGTTTAATCATCGGACTCAGACGGGTGCCCATACAGCCCACCGCACCGACTCTCTTCTCGTACCTTCGCGGCCCCACAAGAAAACAGAAAAAGGACCACCTGGCTGTGGCTGGCTTGAGGCGATTCCTTCCCGATTTGATTTGATGTGTGAGTTTGAGCTGTTGATTTGACTTTTCGAGGTCTGGCTGATTTATTCGCATTCTCTTCTCTGATAGGCAAACACATTCTCAACGCTCAGGTCGAAAACATCTGTTTTATGGTAGCTCTACGTTTCTCACCTCGAATTCTTCGCATTTCAGGTGTCCATCCGTGCTCCGTGCTGCAAACGATGGTTCGACTGTCCTGAATGCCACCAGGCTACCTCTGACCACCCCCTAATGTGAGTCTGTACCGCTGGTGGCACTCCCACCAGCGTTGCTCTCCAACAAAACTCACCCCTCGTCACTTTTTAACAGCAAAACTACCGAAATGGTCTTTGCGTGCAAAAAGTGCAAAAAGGTATTTAGAAAGGACGTGAGGTACGTGATATTGTTTCGGGAATGATACACTGGCATCGATCTCACCAGTCATTTTCTGGAAACTCGGTTTGCGATTTATCAGCAACTTTGAAGAGTCAGACGAATACTGCCCACACTGCGACAACCACTTTATTCTCGAGGCAAAGACACCACAAATGGTACGCGTAATCGTTAAGGGGATTGAAGGAGTTTTTTGGGGACCTTGCCAAATCACATTCCAAGTTCAAGCTCTTACGTTGTGTCAATTTCTCTTCACAGGGAATCGGAGTCGAGGGAGACGATCCACGCATGGTGAAGGACATCCGACAGAAGCACCACAGACCAACCGAGGGAGAGTTCATGTCTGATCGTCTTGGTTAATGTTCTTTACACAGAGTGGTGTATTATATTTGTGTCAAGCGCGATCCCTTTCCTGTTTTCCTTCAACTTTTTGTTTCCATAACATTATTATCTCAAATGGAAACTTCAACAGGTTCCTCTGCTGTTGGCTCAACCAAACTGGTGAGAAGTACAGGAAATCAACGGCGACGAACGGTCAGAGGGAACCCATTGATGATGCTACACTGCCGGATCAATTTCACGGTCAAAGTCAAATGAATCGAGGTCGTCAATGTCAAAGCTCGAAGTGATCCCAGAATCATCTCTCATCTCACAACGCACTCACTAACCTGCCCCGAGTTCGTTTCACACGGGAGCGACCTGTCATTGCTGCTGCCGTCCTCCGCCTAGCAGATCTTCTTACGACCCTTCCCTTTCTCTTCGTCGATTCATCACCGATTGGGCCATATAGTCCATTTACATTGGTTGGTTTGTCCACCTCCACTGATGCTTCCCTCTGCTCAAGCTTCGGCTAAAGATCCAATGTCCCCTGCAGTCGATCTTGTAGTCGCGGAACTTCCGGAAGAGGAATTAGCTCCTTGTCTGAATCATAAGCGATGTTGATGCAACTCTCTTCGGTCGGTGATAGGCTTTCGTATGACTTCGAATCGCCAATACCAGCTTCTGCTAAACTCGTAGGGTTCACAGAGCTGGGTTGTGGCTCCTTCGCTTCCCTTCCGCTATTGCTCTTGCTCGCGGAGGTTGAGACAAGAATTTTCCTTGTTCGAGCTTTCTTGGATTAACCACGTCACTTGCCCTCCAAGTCTGAGATTTTTAACGGGGTCATTGTTGTTGGTTTGTGATCTGATGAATTTGAGCCGGTTTCGAACGGTCGGAAACCTTGGAGTGAGTCCGTAATCGTTAGACGACACAAAACGCTGATGAAGACTGCAACACCTTCAACCGTCGGCATCCATACTGTGCATACTGTGGGAGAAATTGTGGCAAGCGGCTGAAGGGGCGGAGGCAGAACTAGAGAGGGAAGGTTGATTGTCGCCGGTGGTGAAATAAGGCGATTTTTGGTCTGTGTACCATCTACGAGCGATAGAGGAGGCGTGCTACTTTCTATGGTGTCGTCTCCATCAAAACGAATCAAACGGAATGGGAGATGCGGCTGCCAAAAACGGAATTGCAGGATCAATCTCTGAGATCGATGACCACTCAAGACTTTGATCAGCTGAGATTCTACCGTTTCAGCATTCGAAGGTTCACTTTCCGAAGAACTGTTGAATTCTTCCTCGTCAAGCACCAACCACCGCTTCTCAAGCGGCGGCGCAACTTCTTCGTTCGAACGAGCTGAGAAGGGAGAGTGGCATCCTGGTCAGACTGAGACTCGTTCCCAAAAGTAGATCGAGGACGGCTCTGGGGTACCCAGCTTTGAAGCGACATGATGGCAGGAACAACTGGAAATTGTTCTTCAATTGGATCAAAGAACCCAAATTGACATGGGACGTTTTATGGCAGAGTGTGAACGTTCACTCATTCGGTTGACATCATCCGTAAGTAGTAGTACTACTATTAACAAAGCAGCCAGTAGTATGTATCTTAAAGCTTTCCCGACCTTAAAAAGCTATTAGCAATTGCCACAATGTTTCCTGATATCTTAGCAAAGTTTATTCCGGATGAACAACGTCGTTATAGTTGAGATTCTGTGAGTCTACTAGCTCTTGTGAAGAGAGGATCGTTGTCACGTGTTTATTGATTTACGCCAGGACGGCACATTTGTATAGAGTGCACGTTTGACACTCCCCCTCACTCTGAACAAATGTAAAAGCATAGAGAAATAAAACTAAACATAGTGCTCTAGGAAATCTATATCGGCGATGAAGAATCATAGAGCGAAAAGAAATGGAAGAACGATTATCGTCTTTTGCCACAAAAGAAACTAAAGCCCAACCATAGAATAAAATGCATATTGGCTCTCTCCCCCTCAAATCGACATCGTTGACCAACTCGTGATATTTAGCGCATAGAGACTCCCCCTTTGGACAAGGATGTCATAGAACGAATATCTGCGAGAGATCGGAGACCTAGGGAATCGCGGTGTTTGGTAAACTGAATACGGCCGAGAGTTTTGGTGAGTAAGTCAGCCATGTTCTCTGAAGAGGAGATTTTGGTGACACATAGATCAGTACCGTCGTGATGGGCAGTTGCAAAGACTTTTGAATCTACATGTTTGTTAAGGTCAGTGCGAATGTAACCTGATTTAATTTGGGAAACACAAGCAGCGTTGTCTTCATAGATAGTGGTCGGTCCATTGAGTATCGTAAGAGGTAATCGTAAGTCTGTAAGTATAGTTGTGAGAAGTTCTCTGATCCAGATAATTTCCTTAGTTGTGTCCCAGAGAGCAAAAATTTCTGAGTGCATAGTAGAGGTGGTAGGCATATCCTGTTTCGTTGATCGCCAGGAGATAGCTGCGCCACAGCAGGTTAGTGCGTATCCGGTTTGAGCTTTACCAGAGGAGTAGTCAGACATGAACGAGGCATCGGCATAGGCAACAATCGAAGCGGGTTTTGTTCGATCAAAGTAGAGCCCATAGTCCATAGTCTGTTTTAGATATTTTAGAATCATTTTACCTCCTTCCCAGTGTCTCATAGTAGGGGCTTGGCTGTGGCGAGCTAGAAGGTGCACTGCAAATGCGATGTCAGGTCTACTTTTGTTAGCAAGGTAAATTAAAGATCCAATTAGGCTCATGTAAGGATAACCGGGTGAAAGAATGTGTTCTCCTTCGCGGAGGGGACCATATTTGTCGTTCCAGGGTTCAATTTGTCTGACGTCAAGTGGGATGAGTGTAGTATCATTGCAGTCAGACATACCAAATCTGTCAAGAATTTTCTTAGTGTAAGCCTGTTGGTGGACAAAGAGACCATTGGGAGTACGAAGGAATTCGAATCCAATGCATGATTGAGCTAATCCAAGGTCTTTCATTTCAAATTCAGATTTGAGAAGTGTTTTGGTTAGTCGAATAGCTTCAGGAGTTCCCATAATGCTTAGGTCGTCTACATAGATTCCGATAATAACCCATCCATCAGCAAAGGCTTTATAGTAAATAGGAGGTGCTTTAGGCATAGAGAGATAATCTCGAGAATCGAGGAACTTCGCAAGTCGTTCGAACCAGCATCGTCTACAAGGGAACGGGTGACGGTGATGTTACTGAAGAGGACCTCGTTGTTGGTAGGAGGTTTGAGAACAAGTTTGATTCGAGGTTTAGTTGATGAAGTCCCTGAATGTAGTAAGTGGATAGTGAGTGATTGGGATTTGGGATTTGAAAGATGTTAAAAAAAATAGTGAAGACTAATAAAGATAGAGAAAAGCATCGAATCCAGCTCTCGAGCGATATGCCGGACTTCCAAACATACACCACAAAGAGTAAGGACCTAGCTAGCAAACAACTGTCAGAAAGCGAGACGGAGGGCCTTTGAACATGGATTTACCAATGAACGTTTTCCCAACTCCACAACTCCATCAAGATGCTGCTTACATACCAGTTTGAGCACTGTGACTTTCACAATTTGAGGCGTTACCCACTCCCACGGTGGCGCCGGCATTATCCACTACCACAGTGGTGCCAGAGGGTCTGTTTTCCACTACCACAGTGGTGTCCCCATTGTCATTGTCACTTTCAGGTTGCACATGAGATGTTTTTGGCCTATTAATATGATAGGTCTTTTTGCGTGTGTTGTTGACGTGGCGAGTAGGTGATGGAGTAGTGTTTCGTTTGCGAGGTTGTTGGGGTGGTTGGTCGGGTTGTTGTTGTCGAAGGTGTTTAGGCTGACCACCGGGTGCGCGTCGAACAGGAGGGACGTTCGCTGGTGTTGGTGTACTGTCTGGTGGTGCATCTGATGTTGATTTGCTGGGGCGTTGTTGCTTTCGTGATGATGGTGCCCGAATGATTGTGGGTGGTTCAGCAGCAGCAATCGCACGTTGAGTGAGAGATTCGCGGTTTGCTGGGTTCGGGTGAGGGAATGGGATCTGAGAGGGCCAGTTATCGATTGGGAATACTGTCAGAGGTGAAGATGATGGTAGTTGTGGTCTTAGGTAGGGATGTAGTTCTGGGAAAGAAGATTCGTCAAAAACACAATCAGCAAAGCGAGCAGTGAACACATAGCCTGTATATGGGTCGAGGGCCTTGATAATTTTTGGTGTATTCGCTCCGATGTAGATGGCTAATAAGCGAACTGAGGAGGTTTTTGTTCGAGCTGGAGGTGGTACAGGAACCCAGACAGTGCAGCCAAAAATCCTAAAATGGTTGATTGAGGTTGGTAAACCAGATTCTACTTCTGCAGGGATTGCATAGTCCAGGGATGAGTGAGGTAGGTGGTTCTTGATGTCGCAGGCGTGTTCGAATGCAAGGTGCCAGTAATTTTGCGGGAGGTTGCAGCCCATAAGGAAGGTTCGGCCCATTGTGACGATGATGTCAATTCCTCGTTCAGCGATGCCGTTCATCTGAGGTACGTAGGGAACACTGGGCTCGATAGTAATCCCTCTTGCTTGGCAGAAGTTTTCAAATGCAGCACTGTTCTGGTTATTGTCGAATCGTATCGCTGTGATTGGGTTGTCCGGGTGCTGGATGTTGTGGGAATGAATCTGTTGAACTGCAATGGCAAGGAACTGGTCAGTGGATTCAGATGGTGTAACTTTCATCAAACGTGATTTGGTCTTGATTGTCAGCTCAAATCCAGTATATCGGCCAACAGCTGGTGGGTAGATTGGTCCGGCATGGTCAGAGTGTAACATTTCGCCAAATCGTCGGTTTGTTGACTTGTCTTTAGTGTCAAAGGGGGCCGTCTTGAATTTTCCTTGTGCACATGGTTGACAGATTTCTTCATCAATGTCTGAAATGGAGGATGGGATGTCAGATTGACGTAAAGGAATGAGATGAGGGTGATGTCTGATCAAGAGTTTCATGGAATCCGAGCTCTGATGCCCAAGTCGAGCATGATATCGTTTCTAGGCGGTGGAACGGTCTTTGATTGTGGTTGGTGGTGTAATTTTGCGGCCAGAGAGATCCGTCATCGCAATCATATTGGCTGAAAGTTGAGCTGGGCGAATTCGTGCGAATGGGAGGCTGAGGTCAGGGTGACGGTCAAGTACTTCAACTGTCAGTTCAGTGGTGGCATCTGTAATGTAAGTTAGTCGGGATAATGCAGCAAAACTTTCCAAGTTGTTGTCGTGGAGGACATCGACAGGTATGACATTCTCTGTGGCTTCTGGAGCGAGAACAGCAAGGGTAATGTTAAGTATAGTTCCATTTTCCAACATAACTCGGGCGCCACCAACTCCAATACCAAATACTTCACGTTTCCTTTTGATTGTTGTAACCCATTGGAGATCCGGACGATTTTCCAGAGTCAGGAAGAATTCGCGGTGTCGTAGGACAGTAACTCGAGCACAGTTGTCAATAAGGCAGGGGACTGTTGATTTTGATTCGCTGTCGGTGAAGTCGACGATTGGGGGTGAATCTTCACGGTTGTCCTTTCCTACAGTAATGTTAGCAAAGTTGAGCATATACATCCCTGCAGCCGGTGGTTCCTCATCATAGCCGTCGTGGGCATAGTTCTCATCGTAGTAATATTCATAGTCCTGGTCATTACATTCTTCCTCTTCGTAGTACTCGTTGTCGACAACTTCTTCAGTCTGCTGGGACATTTGATCTGATGGGTAGGGAATATCGGAATCAGTATGAGAAAACATAAAGTATTGTTGTGAAGGTATGGGTTTGTAATTGCTAGTTACTGCGCGGCGGCGAGGGCCATAAGAGTCTTGTTCGTTCTGGTAGTTAGGTTGTGGGTTCTGGGCCCTGAAGGCTTGGGCTTCCGCATTGGAGGTCGTGCACACCCTAGAGACGTGTCCATACTGGCCACAACGACGACAGATCAGTGGTGCAGGTTTCATATTCTTACCGCGGGTGGAACCATTTCCACGTCCACGAGGAGGGCCATATCCAAAATTGCGAGAGGGACCTCCACCACGGCGCATGCCACGTCCGCGTCCACGAGCGCATCCACGGCCACGTCCACGGTAGATGAACATGTTCACTGGTGTTGTTGTTGTTGAAGGAAGTGCAGGGCCAGTTGGGACAGGTAAAGTCAGAGTCGATGTTGCCAGAGCCTGGGGGACAGGGATTCCATTGAGCGAAGGTCCGCCAAGTTCAGCTTGTCTTTGTATTTCCAATCCATGAGTCCTGTCGTCAAGCATACGGGTGTAAAGATCATGATATTTAGTAAAGTTTTTGGCTCTCAATTGGTTGCTTATCGCGATGTCTTGTTCTTTGAAGGTTTCCAAGGTTTTTGTTATCATCTTCTCATCTGTGACTTCGGCAGCTTGTCCGATGCGCTTCATTTCGCCAGAAATTTTCAAGATCGCAGAGTTGTAGGCGATGATGTCGACATAATCGGAGAGTCGAAGTTTCTGCCACTTTCGACGTACTTCAGTTGCAGCAGCATTCGCAAGTTGGGTGTAGGTCGTCTTGAGGTCTTCCAGAATTTTGCCCGGGTGGTACCATTCGGCATACTGAGCTCCAATAGTGTCAGTCGGCAAGGATTCCTGGATGAATAGCAGAAGTCGAGTTGCATTGGTGAACAAAATGTCTTCATCGGGGGTGAAGTTGATTTTTGCTGAGTCCAGGGTGCCATCATCATTGATGCCAGGGATGACTTTGTTTTTGTCCAAAAATGAGCGGAGACTGTGGGCGATGGCGATTTTCTGGATGTTGGCGTGCCAGGCAATCCAGTTGGATCCATCAGTCTGCAGGATAATCTTCTTGCCCTTCAAGTTGGACATGCTGAGTGGCGGTGGTGATGATCTGGGGTGGTAGTTTTGTTGTGCTGGTGGGCTGTTTTGCCTGTTTCCGTTTCGAGTAGAGCGGGTGCGACGTTTTCCGGCCAGTTTGGAGCTTGATCGCCGATGATTTGGAGCAGTGTGCTGATAACGTGTGAGTCTACTAGCTCTTGTGAAGAGAGGATCGTTGTCACGTGTTTATTGATTTACGCCAGGACGGCACATTTGTATAGAGTGCACGTTTGACAGATTCTTAGTGTCGCTGCAAGAGCAACAGCACTACATTTCCAGTGGTTCATCCGACCAGCTCCACAGTACTACTCCAGGGCCGGAGAGTTTTATTTGCGTTGCGTTGCTTGAAAGGGGAGCTGGTTTCTCTCTCCACCACCGCAGATAAGATTCTGCTGCTTCTCCCCCAAACTTGTGGGCATCTCTCTTCTTACAAAAAAAATATGGGAACTCTTCCAGCAACACCAGCGATGGACCAACAGCTCTTCGGAATCAAGCCCACTCCGAATTCATCGCAACCACCACCACCTGCAACATCCAATGAGTCCCGTGGATTTGTCCGCAACATAGTCGCCTGGAGTGCTCTCACCGCCAACCAGATCTTCGGAAAATGGTCCCCGCTCCCTTTTCTTCCGCCGCTCCCAGTCGTCCATAGGGACGCCACACCGTCGCATCGCCGTTCCCTGTCCACTGACCAGATGACGAGATTGGCCGATGAGGATGTCGGAACACCCGCGTCGATGCATCGAAGCAGCTCAGTGGCAATTGAGTCGCACACGGTCGTTCTGTCGAGCACAACCACGACCATATCGACCGCTTGTTCGAATCAAGTCGCCGATAAAGGTGCAGTTGCCCACCATCGCACGTTAGAGCGTCTGCTCGAGCTCGGCATGAACCCGTTACGCCTCGCGACCGCCGTCCTGTCGTGGTCCCTCTCCCGACTCGGAGTGAACCGTCTCCTACAAGACGTCGCCTCCAACGGAGACTCGAAGCAGCTCGAAACGGAGCGTCTGATATCCGAATACGCCCGCGAGATATCTCGCGCAGAACCCACGCTCACCGATTTCGAAGCTGCTTTGCTACAGACCCTCGCCGAGCGTCGTGTGCGTCAGAACCTCCAACAGTACGGCGACCCCGCCCCGCAACCCATCCACACCACCGCAAAAGTCCAGAAGCTCCACGGCCCCCGCATCGTCATCCCCGTCGACGTCTCCTGCTCCGTCGTGTGCCAACCCCCCGTCCAGCACTACAAATTCCCGTCCTCCCCACGAAACTCAAAGTCTGTCTTCACAACCAGAACCACCACCACCAGCGCAACCATCCTCGGCGATCCAGAAACGTGGTCCCGCTCCCGCAGCGTCTCCGCCTCCGTCGTCTCCACCTCCGTCGAACTCGACTCCTCCCCACCCAGGAGGCGCCAACCCAAGGTCCCCGCGAACGGCAAAGAACGCCTCCCGCAGAGCGCGTTCCATCTTCGACCCATGACGAGTCTCCGCCGCGTCTCGTTCCAGTCCGATACCTCAGACTCTGACGACGACAGCTCGGAAGATGACGATCGCGAAGAAGTGTTTAAGGATGGAAGGGTTGTTGGCGAACTGAGTGTGAAGACCACCGCGACGACGAGGACGACAACGAGGACAACGACGGCGATGACGGGCGCAAAAGTGGTCGCGGTTGACTTGGAGGCGTGGGACGCGGAAGCGCGGATCAGATTGAAACGGATTACGTCGGCGCCTGCTACTTACGGTGGACTCGTTGCGTTCCCGGCAAACCTTTGAGAGCAAACCAAACAGTCGGAATGGACCTGTATGAGAGAATCATCTCTAACACTCCGTTCTTGGCGGCGGTTTTTGTTGCTGTTTTTGCAGTTTATGTGATGGACAATACGGTTGAGTTTTTTTTGCGGGACTGGATAGCAGACACAACCTTTTTGCATATTTTTATTCATTTTTTTGTTGTTTTTGCTCTTGCCTTACTGTGTTCCTGTTTCTGCAACCTGAATGACTTTCTTTCCCATCCCATCACACATAAATATATTGTAGTTCTTGCATGCTTACGGCTGCGTTTCGTTCCTGTGTGATTATTTACGGCGGTGTTCCAACCATACTCCAGATTTTTTCAGGAAAGTGGGTGCGGAAGCTGACGTTAAAGAAAGGTGTTGTTGGAGATGCAATTCGCATTCACAACTGATCATTTTAACAACATCTAACACAGGTTATGGCTCACCAACGGGCAGTTTTACCACCCTTCAACATCAATGTCTTCTGCTATGTCGTCTGGAGCAGGAGCTCCTCCATGTGCCGCAACATTCTCGTTTCCAACTCCCTCGCCCTCCGATGAGTTATCCATAGCCTCTGATACCTCCGAAACCTCAGCAATCACTTCCTCGGGAGCATCAACGCTATCCTCGACAATTTCAGCTTCAGCGGCATCTTCTGCCATTATTTGTTCAGCCAGTCCGTCTTCTTCGTCTTCTTCGCCTGTGATGTCATTTCGTGTTGGAGAATCGACGATAGAAGCATCGGCCAGAGGAGCATCTGTATTTTTTGGTTCCGCGCTGTCCTCGGCATTGCTGAGATCACCTCCTTGCGGGTCCGGAGCAATCTCAACTTCTTCAGATTCAATAGTCGGCTGTTTCAGTTTATCATTTGGCTGTTGCTCCTCGTGGGGAACCGAACTTCTGATGATCTCTGGGTTTGAGTCGGTCTGCACTGCGTCCGCGGTAATGGTCTCCTGACCTTTGTTGCTATCATTTACCTCTTCTTCAACTTTCGTGTCACCTCCTTTGTCCTCCAATTTCCTTGCTTCTTCCTCCTCCGCCTCCTCCTCCTCTTCTTCCTCCTCAACCATTTCATCGAGTGTTTTCGGACCTCGTCTCCGACCTCCACTACCTCTCCTCTCCGCCTCGTTCTTCGCAACATTCTTCCCCATCTCTTGATCTTCCGCCCTCAAACCTTCCATCTTCTTCCTCTCCAATGCCTCCTTCTCAATCACAACTTCCAATCTCCTCAGCTCCTTCTCCACATCCACCTCCTCGGCCCCGGATACCCCCTCCTCACTCACAAGATGTTCTCTACGCAATATACATCGTGCCGGGAGGGGAGGCAAATAGTTCCGCGCGTGGCCAGTGGGACCCACGACGCCCGCCTGATCCCAGAAATCCGTCGTGTCAGTGTTCCGTCTAAACAGGAATCGCGGGAGCCCAGCATGTGGGTGCGACCTGGCCGCAGAGTCGAACACAGCGTGCGCACCCGCCGAAGACGGCGCGGTCGACGGTGCAGATGGTAATGCCGCCGGCGTGGACGGAGTCTGTGGCCTCGAGCCCGCAGCAATACGTCCCAGAATCGCGTTCCCGGAATTCGACACGCTGCCCCTCCGAGCGCTCCCTTGCTTCTGCGCAACCCCGTCGTCCTCTTCATCCTCGGACTCTTTGAACGCTTCCATACGCCCGGGGACACTTTTGTTGTTTTTGGGCTCCTCGTATATAGACGCGCGTTTCATAAAGAAGGAGTCCTTGCGCTTCATGCCCATGTTGGTGGGCTTCTGCACCGGAGGTGGGCCGGATATCTTCCAGAGTCGCGAGAACGGTCTACCAGAGTCAAATGCCGGCTCGCGCACGTCCGCGGAACTTGTGCGCGTGCGTGCGTCTTCCTGCTCCTCGGGCACAAAGGGATCATCTGGATCGCGGAGGACGCGGCCGGAAACGATGGCGTTCGAGAGCTGGAGTTTCGAGACGATGAGCTCGGGTATGCGTTTGAGAGGGTGCCCGAGTGACATGGACTCTGTCCCGGTAGTTCCCCAGCCTTCGTCGTCGAGTGAACCGGACGTGAGTGTTTGTGCAGTGGACGGCTTGGTTGAGTACACAGACGACGGAACTGTGAGTGTGTGAACGAGCCTGTGGTTTTCAAACCTGTAGCTGAGACTCGGCGCGGTCGTCGGTCGCACTTCATCTTGCCACAATGTAACCAAATCAATCTTCTCTTCCAACGTCCAAATGTTCCAAAAAGAAAAAGCTCACCTTGATCTGGTCCATTTTTGTCGTACGTAAACCACATCCCCGCTGCCGCCCTCGCAACCGGCTTCTGGACCGCAGGTCTCGTCCATACCGTGTACAGATGCACCTTTCCTGTTTCCCCGTCCGTGCATCTGGGGCTCGTATAGTGCCTCCATCTGCTCCTCCGTGCTGCGGACATCTCCTCCTCTGAAGCCGTGACCGGCCGTTGTTTCACCGACGCGTAATCTTCCGCTGCCCTACGTACAAGATCACTCGCAAGCCCGTCAAACTCGTCCGTTTCCTCGTCATCGTCGTCTTCGAGCTCCGGATCGGCGCGGCGGAACAGGTGGGTGTCCCAGTGTGTCAGGAGGGACTGAACTGTTCGCACGGCTTCATCTTGGAGTGGCCCGCATGTAGTTTCGCTGACTGCTGACAATGCCTGTAGTGAATGTGAGTAAAAAAGACGCAAATTATGTGAGAGACTCTCATCATACGTCCATCACCAGCGCAGATGTCAAGATCTGTTCTAGTCCTCCAGATCTTGTCCAATCACGTTGAATGATGTGAACCTTTGATAGTCAGCACTTCTTTTAAAACATTTTGATTCCTGTCCATGCACACAGCAATAACGAAAAATTTGGTACGAGGATCAAACAACGGTCGACCCGATAGCATGTTGAGCGAACCTGCGAAAAAAGGCGTAGTATTGTAAAACATCCCCTCGTGGACAGGGGATTCACCGCTAAGCTTCCGCACTGTGAATTTGTCCGCCTGCCCTTGCCTATACTCTTGACCCACCGAAACTTTAACTTGGACACGTTACTACTTCTTTCTTATTTTTATCAATGGAAGTACATTCGTTACTTAAAAAGATTGATTAATGTTGTTTTGCCGATGAACGTTTTGCAAGTTATCTTCTGGTCATCGAGGAATTCCAGGCTGAGTTACCACCCAGAACTGCAGTCCCCAGAGCAGACATCCATCGCGAATAATGCTCCTCAGAAGTGAAGTCGAGAAGAATTGAGCCCACTTGCGGTTGTCAGATGCGCAAGCTGCGACTTGTGAGCTCACTGCGCGTAATTGAGGGTACTTAGGAGATCACAATGCGGAAGCTCATACCAATTCCGGAGCGAGAACCAAACCAACATCCATGAGCAGCCCAAATCTGAAATCGGCTCGAAACTACGTCCAATATAGCAAAGTATGAGTACTTCAATGGCACTCTCACTGTTCCACGATGTCGTAGAAACTGCCAAAATCCTTCGCTTGGACAGCCTGAAGCGCACTCACAGGGAATGCGCTCTCGACAAAGGGAACGCAGTGATGCGAGCCCAGATCTATCAGTTGAACTACAAAATTGGTGCCTTGGTTTTGAGGCTTAGGAGTGAATTATTGACTCGACGTGATTCTTAGCTTGAATCTACCTGGGCAGAAAACTACTATAATATCACTGGAATTCGAGGTAATGGAACTTATTGAATTGACCAGCCATTTTGCACTGACACGCTCCTTGTAGCAGATTGATAGGTAAGTATATTCTAGTTTTGGACTCGTTTAGCGTTATACATTGAACATTTGGTCTGTTGTTTGTACCTTGATCTTGTCCTGTTCTTCCTCCTTATTGTTCATGATGCCCAGCCAGTAGCTTGATCACTTGACCAAGCAAGATTGTCTTGTTGCTGAGCTTGGAGTCCTATAAAGGTTAGCAGTGTTCCCATTTTTGAATACAGAGTCTTACCTGCATCTGAAAAGCAACATCGAGCCTCTCCGGAGCAATTCCTTGTAACCGCGGTTCTCATTGAGAATTTGCCGTTGTATCCACGTCTTCCAAACCACCCCAACAGAAGATGAAGTCCGGCGACAAAATTTTTGTTTGACAAATTTGGAGTGCAGGAGGAAGCAACCTTGAGGTATATCAGGTATAAACACTTATAACTAGTACAAGGGCAATTGTTATCGGTCACTATCATTCAGAGACTACGCACAGATACGCTCTGTTGATCCCAACATACCACGCATATGGTTCAGACCTTCCAACCATTCTAATTGACGGGATAATGCGAAGTGTATTTCATTGTTGTAAGGAACAGAGATGGACAGCTGAGCAGGCGATGTCCGTGTTGAAAGTTTTTGAGCTCATAATATAATCATTCGGTGCCAGCACACAGGTGACAGGGGTCGTGCAGGGTTTGGGGAGGAAGATGCTTCATCTTTTGCTTCTCATTCTTTCGCTACACAATGAAGCTTGTCAAGGATTGAACCAAACACGAAGGTTAACCGATACGCTCAAGATTTTCCTTTATCACACTTGATATCGAGTGCAGGAAAAAAAAGTTTTCCTTAACAGCGAAGATAATTTCAATTCATGCCAGCAGCGAAGAAGCAGTTTTGGGGCGGCAAGGAGCCATCTTTATATCGCATATAAAAGAGCTCCCTCCACCGTCCATTCAATCACCAAGCAATCCCTCAACTACCCCCATATCAAAGATCAAACCCTCAAACGAACACAAATGTCCAAGAACTGCATCCTCTTTGCGCTCGTCTTTGCGACCATCGCCGCTTTCGCCCCGGTCGCCAAGGCCGTCTACTGCCCGGAGCCCACCACCGGCGGAAGGTGGCCGTACTACTGCTATCGCCAGCAGCAGTGCCAGATCTGGTACGCCGGCACGAGCGTTCCTACCTGGGAGTACAGCACCGACGTTGTTGCCTCGAACCTCGGCGGCGCAGGCTCGCCCATCGTCTCTTGCGGCTGCGCTGAAAAGTACATGAACAACAATGACTTGCAGTGGCTCGTGAACAACGCCGGCTACCACTGGGTCACCGGCGGCGGGGTCAGGTGCGCCGTGCGCAACGATGTCAGCGACAGCCACTTTGGAAACGTGCGCAACGACATTATGAACAAGTGCAACAACTGGTACAGCAAATGGCAGTGCACCACCATTTCGTAAGCGCGGGATGGGAGAGCGACAGCGGAAAGATTGGTTCTTGACGATTGTTGGGACGGGAAGGGAAAGTATAGAAAAGCGATCGCGGCGTTCTTTGTGCATACATTGGTCTGTTTGGTCTTAAATGTTGAAAAACAATGTTTGCCTTACACAAAGTCTATCCCAACAACATGTCTTCCATCCTCCAAATAGTGATTAGGAAAGCTGAAAGAGGCTGATGGTTTTCCAGACAGTGGTAAAGTGTTTGGTGGTGTAGAGACAAATTTCAATGCAGGGCGGCCCTCCCTTCAAAATTGATCACATCTAGAAAAAAATATACCATTAAGCACCAAGAACAGAAAGCTAGCGACCTCAAATACGCTTATAAATATACAATAAGAAACGTAAATATCAATTCTATAATAATATTCATTCACAAACTATCGACAGTTCAATCAGCATCTACCTCGAAAACCCGGGCAACCCCCGACCCTGCTGTCGCCCAAACACTGGCGCAGGATTCCACTGCTTTTGTTGCCCCATCGCCTGCTGCATTTGCAGCTCCTGTTGGTGCTGCTGTGCGCTCCCACTCCACTGCTGTCTCATTTCATGCGCGGTCAACACACCATGCTGAAACCTTTTCACCAGGCACACGTAAAACTCATGGGAACGCGGGTGCGACACCGGCTCGATCGACACGGTGACTAGTACCGGCGCACAGCGGCCGAAGGGCGGCAGCACGTGTAAATGCTGACTGGAACCGCGCAGCGTGGCGTTCAACAAGGAGCGATCTGCATCGTGGACTATGGATGGGAGCGTTCGACCGATGAGGAGGTTCGAGTCGATTGAGAAGAGAGTGCGTGGGTCGCCGCGGAGGAGGCGGGAGAATGTGAGGTCGTGGGTGAGATAGAAGACGACTTCGTTTGGTGGTGACGGATGTTGTTGTTGTTGCTGTTGATGTTGTTGCTGCTGCTGCTGGGGCTGTGTTTGTGCTGTGCGGGTGGATTCGAATGATGATGGGAGAGTTGTGGGCGTTGGGAGGTTATAGTGCGGTATTTTTTGTTGGTGTTCGGAGCGTGGGAAGTTTGGGGAGGGAAAGTGTCGAGCGACCATATTCGGTGTCGAGGTGCTTGTGGAGGTTGGGGAGGGGAGGAAGCTTGCGGGAGATTGGGATGGTTGGGCGAGGAGAGAAGCGAGAGCAGTCCCGCTGGATCTATCCCCGCTCTGTGGTGCTGAAGGTGTTGCTAGCGGTGCCGGCGCCACAAATGGAATCGGGGAGCGTACCTTCTTCCGTGGGGGTGAAGCCTGATTGGACTCCGAATCCATTTCTCCGCTGGACACTGGCGAGGACGAGGAAGACGACACCGTGGGAACCGCACTAGAAAACTTGCCGTGGTTACGAGTGACCCCACCGCGGCCGGCAAGTTTCGGACGGCCTCTTCGCTTGTGATCAAGGTCTGTGCAAAGCGCCGCTTTTCCGGACTACACAAAGCCAAGGAATCAACATATAAAGAATATGGAGAAATTAAGGCACCCTACCTGCACACATCGTTTACAGGGGCGAGACTGATCGCATGCCAAATGGCTATTCCTGCAATTAAGGCATGCACGACTAACGTGAGATTTAACGGAGCGACGAGACGGCGCAGATGCCGGAGGCGAATCTGGTTCACGCTGTTCCGCGCGATCGTTCCCTTTCGATGGCTTGGGGTGGGGCGTGTTCGAGGATGATTCGTGAGCAAAAGATGGGGAGAAGCCTGAGGCGGGAGACGGCGTCATATCGCTCGTCACTGAAGGAGTTGAGAATCCCAGTGTCGCAAGCCCGCCATTGCTGATGCTTGGAGAATAATTATCCGTCGGCGGCGAATAACTGGCTTGTTGAGATTGTGAATTTGAGTCATTCTTGTAGTCGACGAACTGTGCATGGCGCTGTGTTTGTGCGTGGGCATGCAATTGGTCGGGTAGAGCGTTTTCTCGATTGCCGGGGATCATTGCGAGTGGCAGTTCTCTCAGGAAAGATCTTCCGTGCAAGAGGATAAGTATCCAACTGGTACACAACGAGGGGCGGGGTCGAAGGAATTAAAAGGGATGTTCAAGCATGGGGATCGAGCAGGCTAATTTAGCGTGATGTCAACGCAATGATTATTTGTGCGATGATTATTTTTATCAGGGCGTCGACGGGAAATAACCGAAATAAGCGATCATTTTTTGCATACATGCCAATAGGAGGGCGATAATTTGACTCTCCGCTTGGGCAACAACAGCCAACGGCCGGCTGCAAGTCGACCCGGCGTGGAGCCGAAACGGGAGCCCCTTGTCCACAGCGCTACTGGTGATCCGATGGTATGGCCAGCTTCCTAGAGGAGGTTTCCTGCGCACCACGGTGCCGACGTGCCCCTGCGGCCCTCCAATGCCCGCCTTTGTGCGGCCCCGATTTGTGTCGGCAAATTGTCTGCCGGGGATTAAATTAAACGCTCAAAATTTCCGAGTTGTCACGTGGGTGCTGCTGCCCGCCACCAGGCGCCTCCAACAGGGACAGAGGAATAGGGAGGGGGTGAATGGTGGTGGTTGGGTCCCATGTCGTGTCCGTGGGGGCAAATTCAGTTGGGGCACAGACGAAACTGGGTCGCCATCCTGGAGCCACAAATGCCATTCTCATCAGAACCACGATACATCACACCAATTCTGTTGTACTGCTGGGTTGGTTTGTCTCCGAGAAAAATTCTTGCCCATGATAACATGATAACACTGGAAAAGTTGCCACCGACAGCATGGTTTAATATCCATGCAGACCAGTGATATAATAGGGGCACCTACAGAGAGACGTCCTTGGATTGACAAGGTTCATTTGTCGCTGAACCTTCTTTCAGTAAAGGTTCATTTGGTCGCCGAACCTTCTTTCAATGTTTGGTATTCGATCAATGTTAACACACGGCAATAATAAGTCAAATAATAAATCAGGCGTTATCGGGCAACTGGGCAACCGGGCAAATATGGGACCGGTCCGTTTCGATTGTCAGAACGTTACAACCCGATGTGCTCCGAGGTGAAAGAGTGCAAAAGCCAAGTTCATTTAACCGGAAAATCATGTTGAGCCATGAGTGGGTTGATGTGATACCCCTAAAGGAATTCCTGTGCGAAGCTGATAACATTGGAGGTTTTCTATCGAAAATATCGGATCACTATCTATGCATTCAAATTCGTATCACCGCCGCAATCATTTTCGTATCACCGCCGCAATCATTCGTCTCCTCCTGTTCAGGTACAAACGTTCTTCAACGACACCCCGTCATGTCCTTTTCCCCGCAGTCTGTTGCGTCACGACCACCTGAGGTGCACCCAACGGGACTCCCGCCATAGTGTTCGCGGTTCGCTCGCGCTGGTGGTGACTCGGGTGGAACTGGTAAGGTGGCTGCGGGTGCTGTTGGTGCATGTGCGATAATGCTGATATGGTAGCGGCGGCTTTCGAAGGTGGTTCTGGGGCGGTGTTGGGCGGGTTGGGATTCAGATACCTCTCAGCGGCCTTTTTCACACCATACTCCAGTCAACTTCACTCATCACATCACTGATGCAACTCACCTTTGGACTTGGCAAGCAGTTGCCAAATGCTTCCAAGAGTAAATGCTCCTTCGCGATCGCACCGGTCCAATCTGCCTCCGAAACTCTTCCGTCACGGTCCTCGTCCAGCTTCTTGAGTACGAGGTCCACAAGGTCCTTCACACCGTCCTCGTCTTCTTCCGCACCCCTGACGAGCGAGTTCTTGAGCATCTGGAACATTTCTTCCTTCGAGATGTAGCGGTCACCGTTCAGATCGTACACCCTGAAGCAAACTGGGGAGGGGAGCTGATAATGAGCTAAGACTGACAACGGATCCCATTTGTTCAACCCTCACTCTACCCGCCTCCACTCTGTGCTTTCTTTCTTCCTCAGTTCCTTACATTTAATCCTCTCCTCTGGCTTCCCTTTAAGAAACACCGACATGCCCTTCACGAATTCCTCGTACGCTATGTAATTATCAGCATCGAGGTCAAAGCACCTGAAAACTACAGCCAACCAAGCACGATCACATCAGCAAAACTTTTCACCCCACTCGATATATTCTGCCCTGATCGTACCCCGGTCCATGAGCAACGAGTCATCAACACCAAAGGTATCCGCAAGCACATCCCGGAAACGAGACCGGTCGATCTTGTCGTTCTGCTGGGCCAAGTCTGCAAAGTGGCGTGAGATCAGGTCAAACTCCGGGCGGGTGACTTTGAAAAATCGATGGGTTAGTTGGAGAGAGAAAAGATGGATCGTGGCTAGCCTGTCCTCACAGTTTGTGATCTTGAGCAGGTCGTCACCTGCAGCGGCGGGTTTTGAACCGGTAGCAGCCATCCAAGTCGGGTTGCTGCTGATTGGATCATGGTCAAATATAAACTTTATAATGTTACTCGCCATCCCAACCCTGCATATTCTTCAGTTCTTTCTTTTGGTCCTCTTGTCGCAAATTTGCAACGCATCTTTTACGACTAAATTCGGGAGCTACACAGGCGACTAGTGCGTTGCTGGTTGTATCCTGTGAGTTTCCTCCTCCACTCTTGCCCCATCAGGGATTCCTAAAAATGGAGAACGGGGTTAGCGGGAATATTTCGATGGAGAAGGGGCAATGAGCACGCTACGTACTCTGAAGAGCTTCCGCAAACGCTTTTCATCAGTGTCATGAAACTATCCTGTGTCTTTCCAATCCCAAGTATGATCGATTTCTGCTTTGCACACCAATCCGAAACTGGGGACGAAATCAAACAAAATGTCATGCGATGTGAACCAGCTTCTAAATCGGCGGTGCGACTGGGGGATGTTGCACAAATACCTTTAGCCATTGCGGGCGAGAATGGCTTGCAGCGGCAAGTTGATGTAAACGTGCGTGCAAGGTCAGCGAAAGACCCACCATTCCAAAAACAATCACAACAGCTTAGCAAAAGCAATGAAATATTAACGGATTATTGGTTTCAAGTCCGTAACAGCGTTTCTACTGCTCACACCAACGATTATGATTGTGCCCTGTGCGGTACACAGGTTGTCCTGAAGCTTGGCTTTTGAGCCCATTGGTGTCGGCCAGGTGTTGGCTGATGAAAACTCTAGAATAGAAATATTATGTTTGTGATTTGCACCGGAGAGAGAGAGCAGCTCCTGATGATGCATTTGTCGTTTCGTTGTACTACCAACTAGTTCTGAGTGAAGTCGGTGTTTTGGCCACAGAACACCATTTGTTGCGCATCTTCTATTGTAACGTATTAAGGGTTGCAAGCGCATTTCGTCATCACAACCCATCGTCAAGCTTGTACGTATCTGTAACCTCCTCTCTTGACCTGCGGAGCGTGCAGAGATTGCGGTTCATCTGCGATTATCATGAAAGTTATCGATGAAACAATGTGGACACGAACACATGGCAGATAAATGAACGGACACTATTCGCACATTTGTCAACTTCATTGCTCTGCCCACAAGCTCACTTCGCTACATCGGAATAGCTGTAAATAGAAGATTTCTGGTTAATTTCAGCAAGCATACATATCCACCATATACCTAAAGAGACGTGTATCATAGTTGAACGAATAGAAACACAAAGGTGCGATAATACACCGTGTTTAAAGGATTCACTGCTAAGTTTTCCACATATGGAATGAGAGTCGGCATTTTCAATCCTTGAGCGAGCCCAATCCCATCACGCTCGGTCGAGGATTAAAATAGACCTCATACCATGGCTTATTTCCCAACCCCCACCCCGCGCAGATAGAGAGATAATCAATGCAGAGTGACACTACCAAGCATCAGTCTGCGTTGGTTGTCTTCTATGAACGCCGCTGGCGGTTCACCTGCTGCTGCTGGGTTGGGCAGCGCACGGTATTTAAATGATGCTTTGGCTGATTTTAAGGGAGGCGAAGCTTTTGGCATTTAACTTGAAACAAAATTCTTGCAATTTGTTAAAATGAATGTGTGCATGTGGTAACTCTCCTCTCTGAATCGATACGACCTTTCTTTTCATGCACATCCTCAATTACAGAAAAAACAAAGGCTGCCTTTCGCTTATAAACAATAAAATTTGCGTTGCGCGCGCTAAGTACAGAATACAAATTCATTCACACCCGTCCTACCTTTCACGCCTTCTCAGCCGACGGCACGGCCTTCTTGTACCCCCACCCGTGCACCCCCGGTCTCGGCTTCCCATCATACGCCGCATGAGAGAACCGTCCGTTGCCCTGGGTCCGTCCAGACACCACAAACTGCACCACAATCCCCAGCACCGCCACAGCCACAAACACAATTGCCATCACAAGCGTACTGCCTCCAAAGATCCCTTTGACCCCGTTCTCAATCGCCCCAGCACCTGAGTTCTTCACACTGTTCGCGACGCCCGTGACAGCAGCGACGAACCCGGTGCGCACAAACACGTCAATGCCCATCGTTAGAGCAAACGCCCCAGAGATCGCGGTCGAGATGATCAGGAGCGGTTTCTCGACAAAGAGGATCGCGATGGCAAAGACGAGGGAGAAGGCGCCGATGAAGACGTAGCGCCAGACGTCGCTTGAGATGAAGGAGCTGCCTGTGACAGCGAGGATGAAGGCAGAGATGGTGTAACCCAGGAGTGCGCCGATGAAGAAGAGACCCAAACGCCAGAGGCACAGGAACAGCGCGCCGCCAACGATGCCCATGATCAGGACGCAGACGCCAAAGATGATCGCGGCGTTGTTGTTAAAGTTGGTGAGCTGCTCGCCTTGGAGGTTGGCGGCGACAAGGTCGAGAATGAACACAGTGAGCAGGGCTGTGAAGGATACAATAGATCAGATAATGGATACAGAACCAGAGTGAGTTGGACTTACAGAAGCTGTAGAAGCCGGCAATGAAGAGGATGATCTTGAAGAGAGCGAATCCGGCAAACGCTGTAAATAAATCGGGATTAGCAATGGGATTTGTCTTATTGAAAGCGGTAGTTCTGCTATTCCTGATAGAAGCGCCGCGTATGCTTTCAATGCAGAGTTACGTTTTTCATCGCAGTGTACGTTCACGGCAATATACAGCGCTTCGCGACGTGTATACTTTCAACGCAGTTATTTTTTCCCCACGCAGTGTATCCTTTCACGTCCAAGTTAATCACTATTGACATACCCATCAAAACACCAAAGACGATCAAGACGATTGCAACGATCGAGCTTCCCCAGTTGATCTCATTGAGCCCTGATAACATGGCAGGTTAGCTTACCATCACCAGTGTTAAATCACAATAAAGCTCACAAGCAACGGGGTTTGCGACAGTGTTGATTGCGTTGTCGACTGCGCTGTTCCCAGTAGCGTTGGAGCTCAACTGGGCGAGAGGTTGAATGTTTGAAGAAGCACTTTCGACAGGTGCAGCATTCTCGGCAGAGGGAACAGTGTAGATCTCCAGAGCGCCATAGTACGAGTGAAGTTTCTCAAAGGCTTTCAAGCTGAATCCGCTTCCACGACCCAAGTTTGATGGAGCACCGGCTTTGGAAGCGAGAGCCGAGTCCGCCTTTGCAGCGAAAGCGTGGTTCCTTCCCCGTGGAGTCGATGCACCAGCAGCTTCAGCAGTTGCTGGAGCAGCGTTACCGTTTGGGTTAGCGTGGTTGTCTGAGACACGCATTTCGGGAGGCAAGCTGACGAGATGCGAGGCAGGACGGTTGAAAGGTTGACGGGCCTGATCGTGCGGAGAGACAAAGTGGTGCATACCGGGCCTGTAGGAGTGGCGGCTGTTGTAGTGAGGACGATCTGCGTGGACCGGCCTGTTTACATGGTTTCTGGCAGGGTTACGAGCCGGGTGTGGCTCCCTTCCCCAGATTGGGTGAGGCTCCCTTCCCCAGATTGGGTGAGGCTCTCTTCCCCAGATATGGTCCCTAGGGCGGTTGTTGTTGTTCTCATTGCGACGTTCGATGTTGTGGATCTCAGCATTTGATGGCGAAGCGATGGCAGCGACGAGAAGAGCCGCAGCGACGAGCAGCAGGTTCAGCGACCGTTTGAAGCGAGACATTTTCAGGACAGCGGGAAGGTGAACGAGGAGAGAGTTGAGGTTGTGTTATTATAAAGAAGTGGGGGATGTCTCTTAGCGGAGAGAGGGGCGGGAGGAGCGAGAGACATCATGTGAACTGGTAAGTGGGAGGTAGTGAACGGGTCATTGTGATGAACGGGTCATTATAATACTCGGTATCATCACGAAATCATCATGCACACATGGGATTTCAAGTCTCTGCTAAATCGGTGCATCGGGACTCTGATCTATTTGTGTTTTAATTTGACTGAGCTGCTCGGCATTGTTAAGTAGGTGTAGCTGCCTCGGAGAAACTTCTAAAAAGTGTATCGATGGCCAACTAAAAGTGTATCGACGGCCAACTAACTTGCTAGAACTCTTGTTCCCAAGTTTGGATCACCTGAGTCTGGAAGCTCGTCCATCGCACCATCGCCTATCTTGATCAGTTTTCTCCCTTTCCGTTGTTGAGCTTCCTCGGCAAATTTCTATTTTTAACTTGCTGTCCTGGGATATCGGGGATGGAAATCAAATGTGTGATTGGGTTTCCGCAAATGGATCATCAAGGACAAACCAGTTCGCCACTGTTGGGTTGGTAAATATAGTTTAGAATCCTCCATCCATCACCAACTATAAGAACTTTAAAGCCCACCCCGTCGAGGTAGGTAGGTAACTCAACATGTCGAGCTGGATCAGCAGGACCTACGGGAGGGACGACGATGACGAAGAGATCACTACCTCGATCATTCGAGAAGGTACTTTGCAAAGGCACCTGGACAAGCGACTTCTTGTTTTTCAAAGTCTCATCCCCAAACTTGGCAGATCGGGCAAAAGTCTCTCAGCTTCCGAGCACTCAACGAGACGAGCAGCAATATGTCCCCCGCAGACTGCCTCCATCAGGCGAGCAGTACTCAGCCTCCCAGTCGCCCCCTCAACCTGCGCGAAACCATCCCCGATCTCACCACCACGAACCCAACGACACGGATCCCCCACATGACGACGATTCTGACGCCGAAGTCGAAGGAATGTTCTGGGGTGGCCGCTCGTTCACCATCACCTCCATGGACGACCGAAAGCCAACGCACGGCCGCGCATCGAGCATCTACGAGCAGCTTTTGATAGAACGGAGCGTTTCCCGAGCTTCCGGAGAGGACACCCCCAGCGACGACGACGGCGCCGGGAAAACCCGTCGCATGCCTTCCAGGACCGCTTCTCTTTATTCTGAAGAGGACGCGGTCCCGCAAAGACTGTCGGTCGCCTCGCGAGCTTCAGTGCCCCGACGTGCCCCAGCTGCAACGGCAGAGCATCGCCAGGTTTCCAATCCAGGTAACCTGAGCGACGAGGATGCGATCGAGTGGAAACGGCGCGGGACTTCCAGGCCCTTGTCGCTCTACTCGGAGGAGGACACAGCTGCCCAAAGTCCGTCCGCCGGAATTCGACCCGTCCCCGAAAAACCTGCTCCCGACGCACCGCCACAGTATCGCCGTCAGAGTGACGAGAACACGGAGGGTTTGAGGCGACCTGTGGCGGTTGGGAGATCCGCTGCCGACAAAAACGCTCGGGATGATCGCCCCGGCGACGAGACGGTGGACCCGCGGGGTCCTCCCAGGAGTTCTTCCAGCAAATACGCTCGTGATGACGCGTTACGTCGGCAGGACGACCCGATCCCCGCGACAGAGCGGAGGTCAAGGCCGGCCCCCAATGCACACGAATCACGGACCCCCTATCGGCAAAGTGATGCCGAAGTCCTTCCGCCCAGGGTGTCAAAGAGCGATCTACCAGCACAACGACCGTCCTCGCCATCATCGTCCCTCCAACTTCCAGCCCAACCCAGACAGCGACGATCTTCAGATATCCCCAAAGAGCCTCAGTCCTGGGTGGGAACCTCGGTCAAGCGACAGATCAGCATCCGTTTCGACCTCGGCGACGACCGGGAAGAAAATAGCTACCCCCGCCAGCAGCAGCAAGACGAGTATCCGGAAGATAGCGACGACGATCATGCCGAAGCGATGAGGCTTAAGACCAGATCACTGCCAAGACGGAAACCTTCCGCGCTGCGCTCTTCGACTAGAGAGCAAGAAGCGAGCTACAGGGCTGAATCTAAGGAACGCACGCGCAGATACGTTCAGGAACAACTGCATGAGAGACATGTTGATCCGCGGGCAACGGAGCGAGAGAGTTACGCGGAGCAACAGCGTGGAGCACGGTACGCAGAGCCACGGTCTGTGGAGCGGGGGGAGAGGTACGGCAGTCGGGAAGAGCCACTGGCGTATCGGGGCAACGCAGATGCGAGAATCCGTGGAAGTCAGCACGGGCCGAGCGAAAGGGATGCTGTTGATAGGCATGATCGCCTACATGGCCGGGATAGGGCAGACCATGGATCCGAGGTGTCACACACAAGACCTGCGATTCGTAGTTACAGATGAGTTTGGGGTGCTGCCAATTCTGTGATACCTGCAAAAGTTCAAAAATATTTTTTATAAGAATTGATTCGTATCCTTTTTTTTAATGTTTGAATGAACATGGATCATCTGCCAGTAAAACATTGCAGTAATCCTTCCAGTGAGAAAACAATAACCAAAACATTTGTCCGCAATGCTGAAGGTCGCGTGCGCATTCGGACATGCCAAATTACAGAAGGAAGTTGGAAGTGCCGGGAAACTCGTCATCGTTTGACTGCGAGCCAAGGAAGGCCAAGGAAGAGGAGTAGAGGGTTGGTGTGGAGGTGTGCGGGTCCGATGGGCATACGTAGTGGATGTGTGGCATGAGACGGACGACGTGGGAGTCGGAGAGGTCGATGCAGGTCAGGTTAATGTGGCGGTGAAGGCCAGGATCAACGCCGCCGAAGACGTAGAGACGGTTGCGGTAGATAAGGGTCGGTTGGAGCGTGCGGGGTTCAACGTGGATCGGGGGGAGCCAGGTGAAAGTGCGGAGTTCCAGAATATTGACGTAGTCCGTGTAACTGTCCCTTCCCACACATTCACCTCGACAAGTACATCGACGCTGTGTGTTCGCTGGATGAGAGTCGCGTAGTTCGAAAATTTCAGCGAGCCAATCACCGAAAGCGTGTATTCGTATCTATGACGAATCTCGACAACCCCAAAAACAGGAGGAAAAAAATAGGGCATTGAATCATCATCACAAATTCCGTGTCGCAACCACTGTCCTCTCACCCGACCGCCGCCTGGACTCCCCGCAGGACTACTGCTCCCGCTCGCACAGGCAATGCTCCCACTCACCGCCCACTGCACCACGCTCCCAGCGAACCTCAACAAATCCCTCGTCGCAACCCTCTCGCTCGTCTTCAGATCCTCAGCGCGCACCATCGCCCCTCGACACCGCCGCTCCGAACACTCGTAGTCCACGTCCGGATCCTCAAGCAACCACCGCATCACACCCAGTGTCGTCGTCGCTGTTTCCGAATGCCCGTTGGCGACCTCCCGCCTCCGCCGGTTCTTCTTCTTGTCGCTTTGTGCGGGCGGTTGTCACTGTTCGTCTGGGGACGCGGAAGGTGAGGATGAGGAGGGTGGCGGGGTGGGGCGTCGGGTCGGTGTCAATCTCGCGGTAGTACGTGCAGGGACGGTCGTCGTTGTATGGCGGGCCGACGATGTCCAGGATCAGAACGGAATCTGTGGTGCCGGTGAAGGAGTGCATGTTCGGACCCGAGTCGGGCGGATCATGAGATCCATCAAAAATCATAACATCACTCATTTCCTGTAGTACTCCACGTTCGCCGTCGCCCTCTACACAAGCCAACACCCCCGCATCATCAGCCTCCAGCTCCGTGCCTAAAATCGTTGGGTTGGGATGGGGGAAGGAGTTGGGTAGTGAAGGCGGTTCTGATTCGATGCACATTTGTTTTTGTTTCAGATACTTGAAGCAGAAAGTGGAAGTTACGTGGAGTTTATCTTCTTACTGGCAGATGGAAGGATTGAATTGGATTGAATTGAATTGAATTGAATGTGATGCTATGGCAAAGGTATTCTGACACACGACGAGTTTGGAGCTCAGAATCACAAGAATTGGTTCGAATCAACTGTGAGTCTGGGTGAGAATTGTGGCTGGAAATATTTATAATTATCAAAATGTATTATCAAAACAAATGTTTAATATTGAAGTATTGTGTCTGGCTAGCTGTGATATCTGCACTTTGTCTGTTCTACCCCCCTGCAAACTAACCACAAGCATAGAGTCACACAAGCTCACTCTTCTCTACTACTGTCCGCCCCACTTCTAAAAACGCTACTGTCAAACAGACCTTTCCCTCTCCTTCCTCTCCAAACTCAACTCCCTTGGACCACAACTAGCCCCACAAACCTACGCATCCCTTGTCAGAACAACAACATCCTACTTCAGCAACTCCTCCTGTTGCCCCCACAGCTTCACCCTCAAAAGTCGCCCTCCATCTAATTCTAACCCTGCACTGTGTCTTTGGCTACAGTTCACACATCAACCCGGAGATACAAGAGGAAAGAAAGTGATCCCTGGGACGAGATTGATAAAGTGCTGAAATCTCATGTGCCAGAACATCTGTGGAATTCGAGGATTGTTTTCTGTGTGAAATTTTGGGTAACTTTTGCCGTGGTTCTTGCATCGAACTAGAGAGACCTGTCGGTTATTATTGTGAAGGCGATAACAATTGTTTACTCAGGAAGAGTAATATTTATTTATGGTGGTGGAAATGCGTACCTACGTGTCTTCTATGCTGTTACCAAATATGGAAATATTCCTTATATTACGCGTTATATCAGTACAAGGGTATTCTTTGTTCCCGTTTAGGAACAAATAATGCATTGTCTGATTGAAGCACTGTTTAGTAATCACAGTAATATTTCCTTATTGGGAAGAGTAGTTTAGTAACCAAGCCATACTGCTATATAAGAGTATGCAATGCTGATTGAACGGCGTGTATGAGTCTCAGGATCGATTCTACTAAATCACGTTTGAACAGAGTATGCCATACTCCGACTACGCCGATCTACCACAACATTCCACACAACTAACGATCTTCATATAAACATCAATGTGGCTGCTCTGACTGAGCTTGCTCAGTCTCACAACTGCCTGATTCACCGATGCATTGCAAAAGACACTCCAACCAAAACTCAATCACTTGCAGCACTGATCCACAAGATCCAACGCCAGAACTGCAATCTCAGCGACACGCAAACACATGGCTTGCCAACAATACTTCCACTGGTGATTGGGGAACCTTACATTCTTTCCACCAACATTGCTCCAGAATGTTCCCTTGCAAAAACCATCCCAGTGGTCCTGAGAGCAATCTACTATCCAATATCCAATCCAACCACTCTAACAACTGGCCACTTCTACCCACCTGTCATCCTATCATGGGTAGAGCTACAGTTGAGTAAACCCCTCAACATTCAAATGCAATGGCCGAAATCGACCGATGTTGAAAACCGCACTTTTGCATTGGCACCCCATTGAACAAGCATGGAGCTTGCCTACCAGGACACCTAGGCCCACCATCACATCATTTGACTCAGATTCCTCTGGTGAGCGCATTTTCCTTCACAATCCATCATGCACAAGGACTCACTATTCCTGCCATCACAACTCAAATCATGTAAGGATGCTGGATGGGATGAGGAATCGATCATGTATATTGACTAATCTGGGAGATGTAAATGTACTTTGGTTACTTGGATGGGATGGGGAATATGATAATTGCACGAGTTCCCCTCCATCCAGGAAAGCGTCTTATGGGAATTGGGAGTGGTCTGTGCACAATCCTCAGCTTTCAGCCACAGATCAGGACCAATCATAGTAACCAGTGATCCACCAATAGGATTAAGTGACAAAAACGTAATAATAGTGATAAAGTAACAATATTGATAATAATAGAGAAGGAATGATTGAATGGTAAAAGGTGGGGTTCCCTACAAATCACAATGGACTGCTCTCAAAAATACACCACCTGCTCCCAAGTCACTGATTGGCAAAACCTGATCCTGACTGACAAAACACTAGACTGTGACAAGCTCAGGTGCATTCCCAAGCCAGACGTCAAGGCTGAAATTGAACGCCTCCGCGCAATTGAGCAATCAATAAGCAAACAACTACAAGCACTATTCCCACAATAGTACCCATCAATTTTTCTCAACAAATTGCGATGATTGAACAAAGCTCATGAAAAATACAAAGGAAATGTATTATTTGAATATATAACAAAACTCATGAAACAACAAAATCACAGCTAAAAGTGCTGAACCGACATTCCATTCCATCCATGACCTCGATAGTCCAGCAATGCAGAGACTGTTCCAGATCGAGAGGCTGCTGTATCCAAGATCACCTGTTGTCTTTGTCGCACTCACTGTTGATTCTTGCTCCTGCAAAACAGTCATGGGATCGTGAAGGATCCAGACCGCCTGAATCTCAAATTTGTTGTTGCAACTGGCCAGCTGTTCCTTCTTGTACCAATGAGTTCAAACAACAAAAATGATGCAAACCAATGTGCCAGCTCAAAGTCGATCCTCCCACACTACAGGGGATATCTCATTGTTGTCGAGATCAACCACTGGAAATGGAAGGTACTGCCATGCAAACTTTCTGGTGATGCCACGCTCATGAAAGACTCGATTTTCCTCAAGTTTGCTGCACTTTGTGTTTTTGTCACATTGTGCAACAGACTGAAACTGGAAAGCCTGACCAAATTCAAACCATTGCTAACATAACCACTAAATCTCAAAGACCTACCTTAAGAGTAAAAATGATCTTATCTTGATGTCCCAAGGCACTGTAGACTTTCACATCGTTGGATCTTGTCATGCTTCGCAGGGGATGCGTATCCACTCCAAAGAGGGCTTGCTCATTGTTGAACACGATACGACGTTGCACGGAGAGTTCCTCCACCAACTTCTGACGCTGATTGATTTGAATGCACAGGATGAACTTTTGTTTCCCAAAGGAGGTTGTTGGATTCTCTATGATGGTTGTCTTCACAAAATTCTGTTTGTTTACTCTATGATCTTGATCGTGTATTGTTTTACTTCTATTGTTTGGTTGGACTGCTCGGATGTTTGTTTTTCCTAGTTTCTATTGTTCTACTTCTACTTGTTTGGGGTTGTTATCGGAGGAGACAGATGACAAATCAACATGGCGGGCATGTCGTTCGCCGCCGCGGGTGACGGACGCCGTGCAATGAAGAGCTCGTCGTGCGATCTGCGATAAAACTATTGGCTATGTCATTTTGTACAACTTGGATCACTTTGGGGCCTCATTGTCCACCGTCAGTGCTTTGATACCCCCAGGACCCAGCATTGCGATGAGCCACACCATCGTGTATTCAGTGTCCAAAATTCCAAATGTATGAGCGAGTCAAATTCAAGATCCATCTCCACAATCTTAACCGTAGACTCTGGAACAAATGCGTTCGTCCCTCTCGTGGACAAAACAACCAAATCAATTCATAAATACGAAGGAAAAAGACAGCAAAAACATCTTGAAGATCTCAACATACATCCATCGAATACATTCAGAGAAAAATTACAGAACGGGATACCTGAACAAAACGAAAATCTTCCTCATCCTAGATCCATGTCCACATTCTCGTCCTCGTCTTCATACGCCTCTGGAACAAATACATCTGTCCCTCTCGCACCCAAAGCCTCACTCGTTTCACTTTGCATCAAATGGAACCCAGCCCGATACTCGCCCTCCACATTTCTTCCGTTCGGCGCTGCTTGTGCTGAACCCGACGGCCCCCCTGGATCCGATACAGCCGCCTGAAGTCTACCTCTCCACACATCCCGTGGTCCCGGAAAATCCAATCCTCCAGAATTTTCGCTCGCCCCATTCGCCCTTCCGAATCGCTCGTTCGCTGAACTCTCGGTATCATCATCTTGATTTTGACTCCCAGCCCCATTTTTCTTCGCAGGCCGCTTTCCGGCCCCTTTCCTCGTCTCCACCGCCCTATGTTCACCATCGCTCTCCTCAGTGTGCCCCCGAACTACCTGACTGCCATCTTTTCTATGTGAAGCCTCCTCGTCCGATGTGTTTACACCCATCCCTTCCCTATACTCCGGCGCGATGAACGCCGTCGCCGTTCTCTTCCCTTTCCGTTTCCCCTGCTTTCGCTTCTCGGGTGTCGTCGCTGATGATGTTTCTGTACCGCTGCTTCCAAGCGATTGAATCTGATTCGCAAATCGGAGGCTCGAGTCGGCAATGGCACGCTTCAGCATTTCGGAAGCGAAAGAGTCGTCGGGGTCGATTGCTAGTGCTTGGTGATAGAGCTTAATGGCCTCTTCTGCACGTCCCTCAGCGTGGGAAATCATCCCAAGACCGGTACATGCAGCCGCGCTGTTTCCGTCGAGATGGAGCGCTTTTTGATAGCAGGATCGAGCGTTTTGAAGTTGCCTTTGAGAAATTGGTGAATATGTGCATGACTCTGTTGTCGTTTACGTACCATAGTCTTCGATAGCAATGACCGAGGTTCGTTAAGGTTGACTCCCACGACGGTCCCAGTTCCTTGCCACCTGCTCTGCGATTTTGATCTGATCCACCTGCGAGTCGTTGCAAGAGTGGATCGCCTCCAGATCCACCACCCCCTCTTGCACTGCGAATCGAATACCGCTGTAGCCTGTCATCAAGGTCGATTCCATCAACTAACTTGAGCGCGTTGCCGAAAAACTTTACAGCCAACTCGAAACTGGTGGAACATCAATTAATAATTAACAATGCAAAATTCTTGTTTCTCACTTGTCCTTGGAATAGTGAAGCACGCCCAATTCATTCTCGAGTACGGGGTCCGTTGTGCAAATTCCTCGTGCCAGCATGAGATACTCCTCCGCAAGAGGAAGTGCGTTCATCTGCAAGTGCTGCATTCCGATAAACATCAAGATCGTGTGATTGCTATAAACTAGAAATTAGCTAGAATTCTCGTTTCGATGGAGCCACTTGCCTCTGATATTGCTGTGCGGCTGTAGAGTATGAGAAGATCGCGCTGTCATGTTCTCCACTCAGTGCAAACGAGTGGCCGAACCCTACCCACCCATGCGCAAAGTCGGGTTGCACAGTGGTCGCTTTTCTAGAACACGTTTAAGCATGGCACACGAACGCTCCACTGCACTCACGAGAAATAGTGCCGTGCATCGTGGTGCTTTCCAACAAGCAAATAGTAGCTTCCCACTGCGAACCACGAAACGCCTCGATCTGAAAATAGTTCCACAAGCTCGTGCGCCAACAGGAACAGCTCGTTCTTCGCTTTTGTTTCGTAAAGACAGGAAATATGGAGAGGAAGACAGGTCGGGTTGTATTGATCTTTGGTGAGGATTCTACAAAAACCTCTGTCACTCAAAATTTTCAAAAATGGTGAATCTTTTTTCGAATACCGCTTTGTGATCTGTAATGAACTCCCATACTCGTAAGCGTAGAAATGCAATTCGGCTCGACTGAGGAGAACATCGGAATTTTGGGACAACTGGGCATTTTTCTCCAGTAGCACAATCGATGATTCAATCTCTTCGAGCGGGGCATACTGGTGCAGAAAATAAGAATCGAACGATTCCACAGATCACCTAAGGCACACCTTTCGCAACTTGGACATGTAGAGGGACCGAAAAAGGTCTGCATTGGGACCGCAATGTTCGTCAAATCGCAACCTCTTCAGCATATTTCGCTCTAGTTCAATCACCATAATTAGCCGACAGAGTCGCAAAAGGTAAGCCTCGTGCGTACCATCTTGTACGCTCAACATCTGCCCTCCGATTAAAACTTCTAGTGCCTGGACTGAAGATCAACTCTCTGGCCAAGTTTGAATACTAAAACGCCCATACCTCGACACACCGCACGTCCAGCTCCAATGCCTCCACAAAGCTTTTTTTCGCAGCCGCCTGATTTTTTTGGACCATGTACACAAGACCCCGCAAGTAGCACATCGACGCTTCATACTAAGCAATAGTAAATATTCCTGCTTGTGAGAAAACACACTTGAAATACCTTCAGACCCTTGCTGTGATCTACCACTAGCAGAGAAGTAGATCAGAACATCATCGACAATTTTTGTGAAAATGGATGGTGTACCATCGGTAAACGTGTTCTCTGTGCCTAGAATCCCCAACGCCTCGGTATAATGGCCAAGTTTGAACTAGATACCACAAATCAAGCTCAGCATTCCAGGTAAAATTCGGCGACTTTTCGAAATGTACGTACTTCGCATTGAGCAGCAAGATATCGGGCAGGGAGGTAATGTTGTACGTAGTTATTGCTGGAGAGGAGTTTCGATGCGCGCTTGAACTGATTTGTTTGGAAGTACGTATGTGCAAGCCAGTAGACATCAGAAGGTTCGCCTGATTCAAACATCAATATCAGATCCACCATCAAGTCGAACAGAGATTCCATTTGATCCACACCTGTGAGTGAAACGAGCTTATCACCCCAATAAGCTGCTGTCGTGTACAAATTCTGCGCTATTGCATCTGCTCTCCAATTCCTCATTCGGGCGACGACGTCCGCAGACTGATCTGGAGGTTGCAGTGGGGTTGTTGGAAGTTGCTGAAGTGATTGAGGTGTGGATGCCGCTAGTGCCCTACTTTCCTGCTGTAAATGTCGCGATTCTAATGGCCCCGTGGATCTAGATGAAGATCCCGCTCCTGTTCTCGTGTATGTAGGCATCTTGTTCCCCAACGGATCCCCATGCGAGCCGTCCATGACGGATGGGTCCTGCGCGGATCTTCTGGCGTCTGTAATACTTATAGTTCGAACGGTTGCGACGTTGGGTGTTATTGTCGTATCCCTCTTTCGCTCATCAACAGCCTCAGCAGACTGCCCCAGCAGCGACGCGACGGCAGGATGCGGCAAAGGATGGATGCGATCCTTAGTGAAGAACAAATCGACGGGCGAGTCTGGACCGGCGGATTGTGGAGAGCGCGATTTCGGTGGGATGGTGGGAGGAGACAGTTGACCGGAGCCTCGACGACGGCTTTGGGTATCAATGCAGCGAGCGGATGCCGTGGAAGAAAGTGGATGGTTCTCCAACGAGCGTTGGAGCATGGCATACACCCCCGCCCGATATGCGAGTGGTCGATCAAAACCTTCCGCTGTCTGGGACGTCGGCTTGTGGATCAAAGTATGTTACGGCGATCCGTTTCTCGTTTCTCGTGCAGGAATTCAGCGGCATCCGCAACGAATCAGGCTCGCGAACGTGTAACTGCGAAAGTCTGTCGGTTACTCTCGACTCTGCAGGACGGGGAATCGCGTTAATCGGTTGGTGGTGCGCGTGCTGAGTGGGCACTGCCACCATACCGACAGAACGAAGGCAGCTTATTTTTTAACACTGGCACCGAAGAATGGGGGTCGATCATACTGTGCTGCACAAAGAAAACAAAACTAATCTCTTGCATATTGAAGTTGCATCTATTCTTAACCCCCACTGACTGGTGGAATGATGGACACTTCGTCACCGTCATTGAGAACTGTCCCATCTTCCCCGTCTTTTTCCACGTACTCCAGATTAACCGCCACCATCGAAGTAGACAGCACCTTCTTCATCATGTCTCCGTAAGTATCTCGCAAGTGTGACAACAAGGTGGCAACTGTTGCCGTGCTGTCAAGCTTCAGTTCTTCCGAGATAAGGCCATTTGCAGCGTTCCGGCTTGATGAGAAGTAGAGAACTTTTACTAGCAAGAATGCATTTAGCGGCCTGTAGAATCCACTATTATTGCCCACACCTACCTTGAACCATAATATACACGTCCTTCCAAACACCGTAACCTCAAAATGCTGGCCGTTCCATCCAGTTCGCAGTAGTAATTCCAAAGCTCACAGCACTGGACTGTGCATGACTGTTTCTTTTTATTGAGAGAATTTCGATGTTGTCACCCAGAATTGTTTTATATTTAAGAAGCGGGCAGTGGCAATTGGCCGTGCTATCGCATGGCAGAAGAATCTCACTCCACCCAAGACTACTCCCCCGCGAACCACAAGGCGTTGAACGCCGTAAAGAGGCTCAAGGATCGCGCTCGCTACGATGCTGACTCTGTCTTCGCCATTGTTGACTCTGGGCTCATTGCACATGTGGGTTTCCAGACCCAAGGATCACTCGCGGGTTCTCCAGACGATGAGGAAGACTGGCCCTACGTCGTACCCATGGTCTTTGGTCGCAAGGACGACACGATATACTTGCATGGGTAAGACGACCTTCGAGCTGTTTTTGGAACAGCATCTGAACACCCTCCCTCAGTTACATCAGCGGGCGACTCGTCAAGCATCTCTCCCACCCGACAACAAAGGCCTGCATCACAATCACACACGTCGACGGCCTCGTATACGCCCTCTCCGCATTCCACAACTCCATGAACTACCGCTCCGCAATGCTCTTCGGACACGCCCGTCTGGTGGAAGACGCTGACGAGAAGATCGAGGCGCTGAAGATCATGACGAACCACGCGTTGAAGACAAAGAGGGACGGGTACGACAGGTGGGGAGAGAGTCGAGAGGCGACACCGGCCGAGATCAAGTCGACCCGAGTGGTCGCAGTAAAGATCGACTCGGCGTCTGCAAAAGTGAGGACTGGGAGTGCAAAAGATGATGCGGTGGACTATGAGAACGAGGAGCTGAACAAGAGGATTTGGACCGGAGTGATTCCGGTCGAGCAGACATGGGGAGTACCGATTGACAGTTCATACACACAGGCTCAGTGCAAGTTTCCTGGGCAGTGAGAGCACAACCATGTAGTTGCCATATGAAAGTAATACACTAATGCCCACCATTTCAACTGCTCTTAATGGCCGGGATCCGATTTGCTTCCTCCAACAAGAACTCCCCAAAATCATCCAAAAACTTCATCAAGCCCTCAGGCTTCAAATTCGCCGCGGTCCACTTCGTCTCCTTCAATCCCATCCTGACAACCTCATACGTGCCCCTCGTCTCGTCGTCAAACTCGATTCCCGTCCGCTTGCTCACTTCCATCGTCTCAAGCCTCGCAACCACGAAATACTGTGCGGTGCCTCTCGGCTTCTTATCCGACTCGTAATGCGTGTACACGATATGCCCGATGTGAGCCGTCGCACCGAGCTCTTCCCAGAGTTCGCGCACTAGTGCTGTGTCAACGGATTCACCCGGATCGATACCTCCGCCGGGAGTGACGAGGTATGGCGAGATACCGTCCTTTATGCGACGGAATAAGATGAGATTTCCTTGGTCATCGATCAGCAGGGCTCGAGCGGATTTTCGGACAGTAGGGGAGTGATGATCCACAGCCATGACGGTCGTCGGTCGTAGAGGGTTCTTTATGAGCGTGGCAATGGACAGTCACTTTGCAAAGGATGTTCTCCCGTTCTCCCGCGAGAATAGTATGTTGGTGATTGACAGCAAAATGTTAAAAATATCGAAAGGTGTAGGAACAGGTTGAACCAGAAATTATACAAATTGTGCTGAAACTCACAAGCTATGTGCAATGTAGTGACAGATGTGCGACTTTGAGTATTCATTCCTTATCAATCTCATCTTTCCTCTACCCATATTGTCATTTAGAGGCATATTCCCCGTTTTCGCCAGCTAGACATATATATAGAAGACTGCTATACGAAATAGGTGCATATATATAGTATTCCATAAATCCAATTTCATATCTAGACAAGCAGAGGTATTTTATTCTAGTAGTAGTTCAGCAGGCTTCCTTCGACCAAAAGAAAAATCGAAATACATAGGTTCATCACTACCACCTACAGATGCTCTAAATATGAAATTCGATTTATGGAGCATTATAGATATATATCAATTTCGTATAGCACATTATATTACTTTCTCTAAATCAACTATTTTAGATATAAACTTTAGTGCCAAACTTCTCGATGACCTGGAGAAGTTTAAGAGGAAAAAAAAAAAGAAAGAGAAAAAATATGAAGGGCCACATCACAAAATTGATGTTTTGACAATATAACAAGGGAGATTTCATAGACGACTGTGTACGCCTTGCAATAAAGATCAGAACCACTAATTGCGAAAATAACTGAGATCTTGTGTTTAGTAGAACCACTAATTGTGAAAATAACTGAGATCTTGTGTTTAGTTCTTAACCAAGTTTCTAAATTCTCAAAGAGATAACCACTCGAGATGGTATCGTCCTTGGTAACATTATGTTCTAATTCTGTAAACATATATTTATACAGATAATTTTTTTCTCCAAGAAATTTAATACTTAGATTGTATATAAGTTTAGGCACTTTGATAGGATTATGTTTCGTAGCTTTATTTTCTTTTAGTAAATATCTTATAAAAATAGGAGACATAGATTTCTGTACATTCAAATCTTCATTATTTTTTATCTGTTCTTACTTATATCCTTTTACATTAATGTCATCGTTGACCAACACTTTCTAATTCTCTACATTGCAATCTGATTTAGAGATCTTACCACAGTTCAAACATTCTGTGACAAATATGCTTCTGAACGAATTGTAGATTAATCGAGGCATCAGAGCAAGTTCCAGTCTTCTGGAACTTTAATACTTGATTGATTGACATAAGTATTGTTGAACACAGAGATACATTGGTAAAAGTTTGATCGTACACATTCCTTGCTGGCATATCTGTGCCTCCTGATAACAAAGTTTTGAACGTGGCATTACTTATTTTTTGTTTATTTTCTCTGGTGATCTCAGACATGATCACCAGAGATCGACTTCCCATGTTGATGAGACCCACATTAGTACATTACTATACTTAACATTCTTTTAATTTATACGTATAAAATATCGTTAATACTAGACATTTTAGAACTTACAATCTTACACATTTTGAAACCTGCATTCTTATTTAAAATAGTATTAACGACAAATGTTTATATATATATATATATATTAAAATGTAGGTTATAGATAGTTAAAGAAATTATTTTAATAACTGGGGGAGAACTTTAACGCCCGCAACCCCGTACATCTAATGGATGGATTAGTAAGTATGAAAGGTTAACTGTTGGTAATAATTTGCGAAGCAACAGTCAGTAAACACACGAGGTAGAATAAAGATAGTTTTCTTTAGATCTATTATCTCTCCAATATACTTTGTACGTTATTCCAACGATTTACGTTCCAATATATCATTCCATCCCGATAGCATTTAGATGTTTATATAATATACAACCTGTCCGCTTTCAGAACGAGGTTCTTGGTTCCAGCCCCAGATCAATTGCACAAATAACACATGTATCATTTTGTGCAATCTAATCTGTTGGTGTCTAAAACAATTAATAAAATATTTTAGATAAAGTAATACTTGCAACTAATAGTGTGATAGCTATCAATTATGCATCATCCGATTGTTACATAGACATTCTACAGTGGTGGAAAGATCCTGGATTGGAATTGAAATATTCAACCCAAAGGATAACCTATATAGCGAACAGTTTGATATGCTAGTTTTTAACAGCATGTTTCAACTGTCACATTGAAATACTCGCGGATTGGAATTGAAATATTCTAACACAGCTATTGACGATGCGTCTCTTTAATGAAGGCATGGAAGTTTTACAATGGTGGGAATTGGAATTGAAATATTCAAGTAAAGGTATCGATAAATTGTTTTTCGATAATAAAGTAAAAGTTCTCCAGTGGTGGAAAGATTCAGGATTGGAATTGAAATGTACGGAAAAGGCTATACACAGTGCAGCATCCAGAGATCAGATTAAAATTCTTCAATGGTGGAAAGATTCCGAATTAAAATTAAAATATACAAAAGAAGTTGTAAATGAGGCTTACTATAGATATTGTCGAAAAGTTGTTTAACTTTTTAAAAGACGTTAACAGATATACGTCGTTGAGCTTTGAAATTTTTTTGAATATGTAAAATTAGTGTGCTAATACAATTTTTAAAAGAATTAGAATCTTGTCAGTTTTATAAAAACCTTTTCTAGATGTTTAGGAAATTTCAATATTGTTGTCTTGTTTTTGGAAAATGGAACATGATTAATAGTGAAGATACAATATGTATGAGATAGGAACAGATTGATAAAGTTAGGTAAATAAGTATGTCGACTGACGCTGCAACGATAGAATAAAACAAATGTAATTAAATGTCTATTTTCTGGATATGAAGTTTACCATTTCAGTTGTGATGGCGAAGATTAACTAAAATCGTGATGGAATATTTTGGATAAACTAAAAAAGGATCGATTAGTTGTGAAAGTAAACGGTTCGTAATAATTTAAGATTAGTGATTCAACTCTGAAGTCTGAACAGTCTGAATTCATTATCATATAAACGATATTTTATCCAAAACCATCTTCTCAGTGTTGGGAGTAACCAAGAACGAGTGAAACAACATAAATGTAAAGCAATGAGCACACTTTTTCAATCCTTGAGCGATCTTCGATAAGCCCGGTCTAGGATTAAAAAAGACCTCATAGCTCAAATTGAGCGACGCATGCCAGTCAATCCGTTAGATAGAGAGACAACACAATGCAATATGGGGAAACACGCTTTCCGGATAGGTATATTCAGACTGCGTTGGTTGTCTTCTATGAAAGGAGGGCTAGCACTTAACTAAGGCGGTGCGGTGCTTATATAGCGCTGTTATCACACAGCCACAAAGCAAATTTGAAACAGCCAATCAGGAAGGGTGTGCCACATGACGGTCCGTCCGTTTTTTGACATCTCACAGAAACATTGTCGATCATTTCTCATCATAGCAACCAAACCATGTAGTCGGACCTTTTCTGCTCTTTTGCAAGGATTGGATCTCTTGATGGCGTTCCCACAAAAAATGACACCATTTTAAGACTGAGTACGCAGAAATCGTGGCGAACTTCGAACCCTTTGAGCAGATCGACACTCATCATCCGGCGATCGGGGTTGATCTTAATCCATCGTCCTCAAAATTCAGCGCCATCGCCAAAGTTTCGACGTACGTAGTCCCAATGCTGGTAGCCATCGTCGGATGCGAAGGTCGAGCGTCCTATCATGTTACGCCCACGAGTGTCGGCGCAACGATCCTATTCATCGGTTAGGCAGAGTCCCCAAGCCAGTTCATTTTGTTGGGAGATTTCCTATCACATTACAGTCGTATCGCGTTCATCGCAATGGATCGCAGACAAGCACTCATATGGAGAGTGCATTGCTTCCAGAAAATGTTCAGCTCACAGCTAATCGCCGATCGCGCTGATGATCGGTATATCGGAACGGCGATTTCACCTTCAATCACATATGCCTTGACGCTTGTCTTTGTGGAAATGTACGTCAGATGTGGAATAAAACGCATTCTAGAAAGTTCAAAATGGTTGATGACACTGATTCACCACGGAGGAAGAAGGCGGGACCGGAAGAAGTCAAGGAGATAGTGGAGGAAGATGTAGACTCTGAACCCAGCATGCCTTAAAATTGAGGTGGAAGTGAACAGAGCTTTCAGAGCGATAAAAGCAGAATCGCAATTAAAAGTCCAACGAATGTGGTTGTTGAGAAGGGAGGCAAGTGGGCGGGCAATGTTAGCAAATCCTTTGACAAAACTTCGATAATAGTTGCCAAATCCAAGAAAAGATTGGAGACCCTTGCAGAAGTAGAACAGCAGAGAGCGTTTGCAACCGTCCAGGTGGCAATGATGTCCCAGAAAGTCGCCCTAAAGAAAGAACTTTTCTTGGGACTGGAACGTTGCGGTCACAAAGGCAAGAAGGAACAGCTTTGACATGAGCAGCGTGAGAGTCTCTGGTAGAAATCTAGCAAATTGAATAGCTTGACAAGGACTGGCATAGATGGGGAAGAGTGGTGGCGAGAGAACGTATAGATTGAGGAATGAGTGAGGGAGGTTGAATGCACAGAATGGACAGTTACAAAGCGGCGGAAATCAATATTACGAGTGCGATAAACAAATACAAATGATACTTGAATGCATGGTTTTTACACATCTGCGTAGTCCGCGCTATTTCTCAGCGTATTGTGATCCTGCTGTTCCATCATCTCGCTCTGATAGATTGCAAACTTTCGAAGCACGTTTGCGGGCTCATACAGAAACTCTTCCTGTCCATAGTTTACCGAGAAGCTGCATTCTCCATCGGCTGCCACTGCAGCATGGAATGCTCTCCGCATGGGCTCGGTGTTACCGTTCCCAAGATACTCTCCGTCCGAAGTGAAAAACACCAATCCGGTGCTCGCATCGTATCCGCATCCAATCACCGTCCCGGCGCGGACTGGTTTCGCAAACGACGGGTGTGATTCCACCCCGTTTTCACAGATCCGTCCTTCGTCTGAATACAAACCGACAGAATAAAGGTCCTTGCCAACGTGTCTGAATGGTGGGTATGGCGTTGACGCAACTCCGATCGATATAATTGTACGAGCCGGCGACTCTGCGACGGCTTTGACTAATACTTCAAAATACGCCCACGTGCGCGGCGGCGGCGCGAACGATCCTGATCCCGGCAAACTCGTCACCGTCGTCGCGAGCGGCGCGCCAACAAACATGGTATCAAGCGACACGAGCGGCAGTTCCGAAAGCAACGCGACGGTGTCCCCTGTCCTCTTGCTAATCATCACATTAAACCCATCCCTCGAAATCGACACCTTCGAGTCGCCCTCCAAAGCTCTGAACCTGAACGCATCGTATTTTCGGTTCGATATGTTTGCAATTGTTTCGGCTGACGGGGCGTTGAGCACGCTCGGGGGGAAGGAGTCCTGATACGCCCGTGCGCGCTCGTCTTCGTCGCCGTCGGAATTGACAAAGGTCTCCCATACGGTGTCGATTGGCTCGGGATCCTTGTCGACGATGAGGGGGGTGTGGTGGAGGCTCGAAGGGGGGTTGAGTTTGGAGCTTCGTTTGCGAGCGGAGGTGTTGCGGAAGAGGAGAAGGCCACCGAAGGCGACGAGGCCAACGGCACCGAGAACGGCTCCTGCTATGAGGAGCCATTGTTGGACGGGGTTGTCTGAGGTTGTGGATGTGCCTGTACCCAGAGGGCCTACTGAAGAGTCCGCTATGCCTTTTGCTAGGTCGTAGACTGCTATTGGGGCCGCCGGCCGTACGTTGTTAGTACGAGCCATTGGCATTGGAGAGCAGAGCGCGACGAGTTTTACGCGTGTGTAGAAAGAGACATCGGAGACATTATTTTGAAACTAGAAAATAAGAGACAATTACAGATGGATGTGGACGGGGAAGGGGCATCTTTTGGCTACAAAGTCAGCACTGCTGTCATGTTTTCTTGACAATCTGGAAATTGTACATATAATCAACACTCACGTCAGAACACTCGGATTGGATGATCCCCACCTGAACTACGTCTTCGTCGGCCAGTGTGTGTTCCTTGCCAACCTTTTGTGGGTTGTGCTTCACGGAAGAGCCCCACACAAGTGCGTTCTTGAACTCCTTAAGAATGCTCTTGTGGATCGAGTTACAAAAGTCTTCCACCGTGCATGCTCCTCGTCGCATGACCACTGGTTGTGTGTAATCAGGCAATTGTCCTTTTGGCTGTTTGAAAATATCAGGTTAGTAAGAAATTTGGGCGTTCTAAATTGGTACAATACCTTTGTGTAAATTCGGACCAGGTCTAGATACTCCCACATCTGTCCAATATCAAACATCAGCATTAATATTCAGTTCCCTTGACGATCCTTCACGCTTACCTTCTCGAGCAGGTCATCAAAGTTCCATCCATGGTGTGCAGAGATCGGGATGGAGTGAGGAATACGGTATATAATATCAAGCTCCTCAATGGAGATCTGGTCGATTTTGTTCAGGACGTAGACCGCTGGAATATACATACGGTTGCCCTAGAGACAGAATTTGCGTGTTCAATGTTATCGGAACACCCTCCACCCAGACATACTACCTCAATGATATCAATCAAGTCATCTGCCGTCGCATCGCACTTGAAGCTGATGTCCGCATTGTGGATCCTGTATTCCGACAGGATCGCCTTGACCGAATCCAGGTCCAAGTAGGTCATACTGACAGATGCAGTCATGTTAATCCCTCCCTTCTCCTTCTTTTTGAAAATGATGGCAGGTGGCTGCTTGTTCAGCCTGATGCCGAAACCTTCCAATTCCCTCTCGATAATCTTTTTGTGGTGTAGCGACTTTAAGACGTCCAGTACAATGAAAATGAGCGAGCATGTTCTGGCGACGGCGATGACCTGATTGTATCCAAGCGTACTTCAGCTAGTTCTCCTCAAATTCAGATTTGGAGTTCCGCACCTGCCGACCACGACCCTTGCCGTCCTTGGCACCTTCAATAATTCCAGGCAAATCCAACATCTGGATCTTTGCGCCTTTGTACATGACAACACCCGGCACGGTCGTCAAGGTCGTGAATTCGTACGAAGCGGCTTCCGAGTATACTCCAGTGAGTTTCGTCAAGAGCGTTGATTTTCCAACGGACGGGAACCCCACAAACCCGACTCGCGCAACACCGGTCTTGGCAACATCGAAACCGACACCACCACCTCCCCCACCACCTCCCGATGGTGTGAGTAACTCTCGTCTCAACTTTGCAAGTTTCGCTTTAAGCGTTCCCTTAAAAAATAACACATTGTAAGATTACTTTGAATGAATTTTTGCGTGTGGAAATATGCATACCAAGTGGAACGATGTTGCTTTATTCTTTTGAGTTCGGGCCATTTCGGCCTCGATCTCCTTGATTTTCTGGATTCAACAGAAGATGCATTAGCGATAAAGACCATCAGTCATACATTTCTTTTGCCATGGCCCTACCTCATACACGCTCATTGCGACTCGCTAAACGTTTGCAAAGGTTTGGAAAACTCTGCGCCGCAAGCTTGTACGGGGAACTAGGAGCATAATGTTTAGCTACGTTTCAACGGTTGTAGAACATGCGGACCGTTAGCTGATGTGATGATCCTCCGGCAGTATTAATCGACTAGTACGCTGAAGCTTTCCGACGGGATGGTGGAGAAGCGATGGGATAACCCTGTCGTGTTTGTACCTTCGTCGCATGTTGTTGTGGATATTTTGAGGCATCAGCGGGGAGCTGTCCACTTGGCCCGTGTGCCTTTGGAGAGCGTTGGTGATTTGAATGGATCGTTTGCAAGTTCGACTAGTTCGAATCAAATCCAATACAAAGTCAGTCTGGCCCGAACTTCTGTTATTGCTGGATACGAGGTTGGCATAGCAAGAACTCTTGACCAAATTGATGGTTGCCTTATCATCACAATTTCAGTTTCCGGTTACAGTCGCGCTGGAATTCCCTCAGCCAAACTCACAGATCCGAATGGAGCTCGCTCAGAACGTTTCAGTCAGGATAAACTCGGGCATCCATCAGTTTCGCTATGTCCTACACGAGCAACTCGTTACCATCAATGAATCAAGCTCGCACCAAGAGCATTCGTGCAGGATCTTAATCCCTCGAGATGCACTTCCATCAATAGATGCCGATCCGATTTCATGCGCTTGCACTTTGCGAGTTCGGCTGATCTGCTGGCATTCCCCATCGTAATCACAAGCACCATCATTGTTCTGACGCGGTTTGGAACAGACTCTGGACTTCCGCTGATCCCACGAGATTTGACAGCTACAGTCGTGGACATCGCACATGCTGAAGACATTGATGTCGAAACACTCATCAGAAGGAACAAAGACACGAGCGACAATCCAAGTTCGTCTTCGTTTTCTAGTGAAGAGATTGTAGTTGTGTATCCTTATTATGCTCAGAACGACGACGAACTGAGCGTGTTGATTGGCGACACGGTGTGTGTTTTAGAGAGATTCGATGACGGGTATTGTTTTGTTGAGAAACACGGCAACGAGTGCGAGAGCCCGCGACAGACACCTTTCGTTCCCGCAGTACGTCTTTTGCATTTCACTGTTCTTTATTTGCTCTAACATAGGACATGAATTTCAAAAGCATCACTTGCAGGCAACTACTAGCTCACGAGATCCAGTTGAAGAAAAAACATCGCCTACTTTGACTCCATCACATTATCTAGTCTCCCAGAGATTGGCCACGACGACATTGCCAAGCACATCTCAGTCATCCCATCTCTCAAATGCGTCAGCTACAGTGGATGTCTTAGACGACAGCGATATCGAAGAGCCTCCACAATACATGCCTAACAATCCCGGATCCGCTCCCTCGTATTTGAGATCAAGCTCGCCAACGAAGAATCCGACCGTCGTTGCTCCGAGCAACCACATTGAGCCAGTCGTCATCCACTCGCCGAAATGGTACCACAAAGTCTCAAAACTTGCACGCAATGGACCTGAACGATGCTCTTTTGAAGCACTCTCTCCCTGACCCGCCACAAGAGTCTCAACAGATTTGGGAACGGCACACCAACTACGAAGAACCATTCACCTTGTCCGTTCGCGATGCTGTCACACCCATCACATTCCCGTGCCCAAAATGCAATCTCAGCATCGTACATGATCCCTACACGTACGCGACCTTTCGCATGCGCCAGGGTCGTCTCAACTGCCCATCCTGTCTCCGATCCTTTTCGTGCGACAACGTCTCAGCGCGACACTTTACCGCCGACCTTGGCGCATTTGTCCAAAACCGCAACAAACTCCTCAAAGGCTCCGCGCTGAGCATCCAGACGTGCGCGATCGACGTGAGCGAAGCACGGCAGAACCTCGAGCTCATGTTCTGTCCCGAAATTCCGAATGTATGGAAGGTCAAGCCTGGGATCTCTATTGCTGTGAATGAAATTGTGCGCTACGGGCGTACTGATCCGGCGCCGAAATGGGAAACGCTTTTGAAGAAGTACTTTAGGGAGATGCTGAACCCGGCACTGCAGACGTCTGGGAGAAAGATACATGGGTCGTGTCCGTCCCGGCTGGTGATGGCGTATAGGAATATACCGTTTAAGGATGTCAGTTTAGATTTGATTGCGGCGGTGGTGAGGCAGCGCGGCTTCGCGGCGAAGATGGTCAGCGGGGTTGTAGACTGGAGCGACCGCAATACACTTACGCAGACGACCGTGAGATACCACAAAGTAATGATTGTTTCGTGGATCTTGTTGTCGCGGACTAATCGACATTTCACTCTATTTCAGTTCCTGATGATCATGCAAAAGCATAAAGATGACATGTTTGTCCCGACTCTCGATATCGATCTGGCGTGGCACACGTTCGTATACCACCCTGTTCTTCCCGGCCTCCTTACACGGGTATTTATTTCTTTTCAGAGACACCAGCTACACCCAGGCCGATACCAAAACTACGGGATCCAAAACGTTGGTCGAATCATCAACCACGACGACAGCATCGAAGAAACTTCACTCGCAGCTGGTTTTGATGGCACCAGCACGCATTGGCGGAAGTTCTTCGGAGAAGAGTACGCACAGGTTCCACCCAAAACATCATCCCGTGGAATAAGCGCGATCAGTCTCCGCTCCCTTCATTTTCCACCTTACGCTATCCTCTCCAAGGCAAAGTCGATCGCAGACAAACGCACGCATCACGGCGTGAAAAAGAAAGACGAGAGCTTGGGCGGATGCGCCTTCCATGAAAGCAACGCGGTGGTCAAAAAGCTGAGGGAGAAGGGGGAGCTCGGGAGGTACAGTCAGGGTGCAACGTGCACGGTTTGCGGGATATCGGTTCTGTTGAGTTGCGCTGATGCGACTGGTGACTGGGAAACAAAGACGACACGTACTTTTGGAGGGGAAGCTAATGGAGCGTGTGCGGCTGCTCAAGCTAAGGAAAGTGGCTTTCTGTACTGCGGGTCGAAAGGCGGTTTTGGATATGCTGCTCCGGAGTTTTCACAGTGGAAACCAAATTACGATGAGGTCAGAAGAGTGAGGGTTGTCCTTGGGAACATGAATTAGTGTTAATCGCATGTCAAACTGAGGACAAAGCAGTTGCAACCAGCATAACAACACATTGCTCACAACCTAATGGAGCGCCGGAACAACTCCGAGACCATCACAAGATATTATGAACGAAGGAGAGCCATCAACAGGAGAAACATCGTATCGCACCTAAATGGGCCGTGTTACTTTAAACTACTTCATTCTCTTTGTTCAAATATACCGTTGTAAGCTGCTGAACAACGTGTATTGCCGTTTTCGTGTGTAGCGTCAGTTCACCTAACCAAACAACCTGAAAGTAAGACTAACAATTTCTGGTGTGTAAGAGTAACTTTCCAGTTCTAATCCGAGAAACTCCTTTGGCAAGTGCCATGAATATGATGAGCTGATCTTGAAGATACTCGTCCACACATCCCCCTTCGTCGATTTGCTTTAAAAGCTCTGTTGCGGCTCTGGATCCCGCTGTGCCCCCTCTTTCTCCTGTTCGGAATAACATTTCACTTACGGCATTATCAAGTTTTATCGTCTCTCTCCTGTTACCTTTTTCCAGAATAGCAGAACCACCCAAGATGCATCCAGTACTTGTGACAGCCCACAGCAATAGTCCGCTTCCGCTTCCGATGTGAGTATTTGGCGGCTCATGAACACATTGGATATCCACAGTGCTGCTTCCAAACAGTGGAGATACCAAGGGATGACTCCCGAGGACTGATCGCACGCTCTCCAGAGTTTCAGTGGCGACCCGCTTCGGGATCTTCCCGGCAGTAAAAATACGACTATATAGATTGAAAGAATAAGTTAGTACTTTATATGGTTATTATCAAAGATTCAAACCCGTAGATATGAGTGATGTCTCCCCTGTCGATGATTTCAACCGCAGCAAGTGGAGAATCAGAACTTCGCTTCAAAGTCCTCACAATGGCAACTCCACCGCCGGCTGGGTAATAGCCTCTGCGGACTATGTCAAGATCAAACGTAAAATTGAACTTTTCGGCAATCGGCTTGAACACCTATCCAAACTTTGCCTTCAATACATTAAATGTAAATCGAATATATTCAAAGTCGGCACCTTTTCGATGTAATCAAGCTGTGGTGCTTGTTCTTCGCGAGGAACACCACTAGGTTAAGTGGAAAGTTGATCGTAGAAACTACATTCAACATACGGGCATTCGTTCCACCTTTATAGGTAATCTGGGTTGAACCTGGTGAAAACAGCATGCACGGAAGGGATACTTGAATTAGTAGGGCGATGCTGCCAGCGGTACCCACGTCAGCGACAAACTCCTGCATATTCATTGGGAAACAGCTCAATTTGTGTTATATCTCATTCAAACAACAACTAACCCCCGCCTTCAAACCGGCCGGCTTGAGGATCATTTCGGTACTCCCGACCTCCGCCTGCGTGCTACTAATCGCATCAGACATTTCTGCCACTAGACGAATCCCCGTCAAATGTTGTGGGCGAAGACCTGTTCTCGGGCGGTTCTGTCGAATACGAACAATCTTTACAGTGGTGCCTAGAATTGCCGACAGTGCGGCCGATATTCTGAGAACTAGGATAGCGTAATTAACTAACAATAAGATTCAACACAGCGGTGAGGATGTGTCATCCAGCATACTCTGTCCACCTCCCTCCAACACACTTCCGTCCATCGTGATAGATGACATTTGCACAGCACTCCTTTTTGCGCCACGTAATTCTCTGCAGATGAAAACTTTTCAAGGTCTTTATTACTACATGGTACATGTCGTTTCGTCGTTTAGCGTGCTCGCCGATCACCTCGATCGTCACTCTCTTCCCGCTCGCGTGGCACATTCGTTCCATATCCATCCCTTACTGGGCGCTCCCGATCTCGTTCCCGGCTCAATCCCGCTTCTGATCTCGGAATCTCGCCAGCCCACTGCATTCCACCTTGTTCACGCCCATCTCTGTGGTCCCGCCCTTCTCGATCCATTTCACGCCGGTCTCGACTGTACCCGAATCGATTGGGACCAGGTGGTCCTCCCATGGGACCTATGTTCGGAGAGTTGAATGACGGAGGTGGGCTACGAGACGCTCTTCGCGGTCTCCGTATCGCAGGTGGGGGGCTCCGCGAGATGGCTCGACGTCGCGGAAGCATTGTCGCCCCAGATCGCGAGCCGACTCCTGGTGGGTATGGCCCTGTTGGTCGTATCGGGCTTCGAATCCTTGCTTGCCTTTCCCAGCCTGGTGGTGGGGGAGTAGAGGAGTTTCCACCTGCAAAAGGAGCATTCGATCCTCCTCTCCACAGTGGAGGCGGACTTCGACCGCGTTGAGACTTATCTCCATTGCTCTCCCCCAATGGACGACCGGAAGATCCAGCACTCGACCCTGGTTCAACTGGTTCTCGTTGGGCCATTGCAGCATTCCGGTTGGCTAGTGCACTCTCACTCGCTTGGGCATCCTTTGCAGCATCTCGGCTCCACCCACTAAGGTCCCGGCTATCAACAGGATCAGCGGTGTATACGTCCAACGGACCAGCCGGTGGTCGTTCTCTTGCGAATCCGAACGGCGGTTGCGATCCACCACGGTCTGCCTGACCACGATCCAGAGATAGACCAAGTCTCCCCCGATCCAATCGATCTCGATCGGTCATGCGGTCAAGGCTTCGCTCGAGACGCGGACGAATGGCGCCTCCTCTCTCCGCAGCCACTATACTTCGTTGGGGTGGTCTCTCCCGGTCCGCAAAGCGATCCATGCGTTCGCTGATTCTCTCGCCCATGCTGCGTTCCGGAGGTCGCTCCGCACCTCGTTCAGCTAGCCCGGGTCGATCTGAGCGTTCTGGGCGGTCTGGTCGATCCAATTGCGTTCGATCAACTGCCCTTTCTCCTCTGTCCAGGCGCCGATCAATCATCTGCCCCGTTCGGTCAATACGATCGGTGGGTAGCCCACGCTCTTCTCCTACCCTGTCATTGATGCGTTCAGGGCCATTCCGCTCAACTGGGCCACGCTCTTTCTCTGCCATCCTGTCGAATGGCACACGATCACCGCCGCGATCTGTTGAAAATCGATCACCAAACATTGGACCGCGTTCACGTTCAGGTATGGGGCGCTCGGGCCACCAATTCCGTTCCCCGCGAGGCAACGGCTCTCTCGGTCCATAATCTCTAAATTCACGAGGTGGGCCACCCATTCGTCCCATCCGATCACGGTCGAAACGTTCACGAGCCCATTCCGGCCGATCACGTTCTCGTTCATCACGACCAAAACCTCCAAACGGAACCCCTGGCCGATCCCTTTCCGGATTGCGGTAATCTCGAGCCCGGTTTGGAGTGCCGGAATCCGAGCCAAAAGATTCACGCATCTGTAGTTGAGGAGGTTCGCGTGTTGGGAACTTTTCCTTGTCTTGATCATACGGCACGGTTCCTGGTGAGCGATTTCTTGCGTCGGTATCCCCCATTTCCTTCATTGCTCCACGTCCATCATCGCGTTGAATGTGAGGCTCATCTTCCTTTTGTCCATCCCGCGGAGATAATGGCTCGAACCATCCGTCTGGGCGACCGCCTAAATTACGACGAACATTGAACCTCTCACGGTCGCGGAAAGGCTCGCGGCCCTGTCCTTCAAACTCCCCTCGAACATCTCGAGCAAAACCTGGGCGGTACGACCAATCTCTCTCACGATCTAAATCTGTTATGGAGCTACGAGTCCTTGCCCTCCCCGCACCGAATGTCGATCTATCAAAATCAACCGGCGCAACTTCGGCCTTCTTGGCTTGAAAAATATAATCATGAGATTTCGCCACAATGTAAAACGAATGAGTCTTACCAGGCGATTTAACAAGTGGAAGCGGTGTGGACGGTTCATCCAAATCTTTGGCATAAGGAAGTACCCCTGAAGATACGGATGACGAGGAAGCAGGGCCGATAGCATCGGACAGTGCGCCAGGACCAGTCACAAGCGAAGGAGCATCGCGAGTCGAAACACCATGTTGCCTGATTGGTGGATCCCGATCAACCCCAGTACGGGTTGCCAGTTGTCCAGGTCCGTCGCGTTCGCGCTCGCCACTTCTCATACTGCTGCGATCTTTCGGGGCTTGACTTTCACCCGTCGGAGGGACCGGAGAACCGACTGGGGGAAATGCACCACTCGGTGCACCCGCCGGGCCAGCATACCTTCCACCTCTGTCTCGTTCGCGCTCGCGATCCCGAAACTCGTCTCGAAACTCCCGCGTCTTATTGAAATCCCGTGGTACTGGAGTAACACCAACGGGAGGCGGCCCGTCTGCCTCGCGGTCTCGCTCTTTCCTGGGATACTCCCGTTCGCGCTCCCGCTCCCGATGGTCAGGTCGCTCCCGACCACGGAATGCGTCCCGCTCACGCTCCCACTCCATGTATTCTCGATTTCTGTATCCCATATGAGGGTGCGACCCCATTGGTCCTGGTGGGAAGTAGTCTCGATTGAAAGGAGGATGTGAGGGCGGACCCCTCTCCCGCTCTCGTTTGGGCATGGGGTGATCTCTTGAATGGTGTTCGGGCGGAATTTGCATATGCGGAGGCCAATCCCTCTCACGATCACGCACGTTACCCGGTGGTGGAACTGGTGGAGGCGAGCCAAGCATACCAGCCCGATAGGGGTATGCTCCAGGGCCACGATAGCTGTATGAACCTGGACCTGGTCGTGGCGCTCCGTGCATCATCCCCATCTCGTGATCACCGCCGGGTTGAGGCGTCCTGCGATACATCTCACGGTCTCGGGCATCGGGTGGGCCCAGCATCCCACGGTCCCACGTCGGAGGTTGAACGGGAGGTCGATATGCAGGACCTGTTCCATGCTCAAGTGGCTCCCATTCACCGCGACGTATACCATCAATGGAACTTCTGTTGCTGGCTTGAACTGGTGGCATGTTGTATGGTCGAGCCCCCTCTACATCATCGGGCCGCTGTGGTTTCACAGGATCATCTCGTGTCTCAATATCTCGCATTGGCGACTTTGATGATCTCGATGACGCGCCGTCTTTAAGGGACATCGACCAACGCGGAGCCGACGGAGATGGAGGCGAATCCTGCTTGGCGGGGACATTTGTGTAAAATATGTCCGCAATAGTGGACTTTGGAAAGACAGGAAAATAGTCCTCGGCAGCAGCATCCTGTACCGGTTTTGACTTTTCCGGATTATCATCGTCGTTCACGAAAGGTTCTTCCGAAATAGGTGTCGTCAGATCTCCAGTTGTGCTGCTCTCCGCAGCTCTACGTTCCAGAAGTGCTCGGTACCGCTCACCAAGATCAAGCTTCTTTGATTGAGCAGAGGGTGAACAGTCGGTCATGGTCCTCTCCTCAATCGTAACAACGTTACTTTCCACAGCATTTTTCTGCGGCTCAGGTGCAATATCCATAGGTGTTGAAGTAGAAAGCTGCGAAGCTGAGAGGTGGTTCGAACTGCCCTCGCCAGCATCCGCCTCGCCGCTCCGGGCCGGCTGCTTCATCATCAAAAATGCGTGGAGCGACAGCTTACGAACTGGTGCTGCCTCCGTAACCTTTTTGAGCGCCGGATTTTCTACTGGTTCTTGGACGACCTTCGCCTCCGTGCTTTCAGGTCCATCAGGCACTGGCCTTCCCACTTGATTACTGACAACCACTCCGCCCTCAACTTCTTCTTCCTCGTCCTCCGGTTGGCTGAATGCTTGCTCCATTGACACATCTTTCGGCGATGATGAGATTGGTACAACTTTCGAGACAATTGTTCCACTCTCTTCCTCCAGCTCTTCTTCATCTTCACTGGAATGGAACACCCCAGAACGACGGTAGGCTCGCTTGACCTTTGTGATCCCAACATCTCCCGTTTCACTGACTAAACTCTGCCGCCTTGCCTCAACTTCCGCCATGCTCTCATCGCGTCCATGCTCAAAGCTGTCTTCCACATCCGCATCCTCAACTTCGTCATCTCTCTCGTTTGCAGCAGAGCTACGCCGTCTTCCGCCGCTCCCGCGGCGACTCGACTTATGTCCTTGGTGCTCCTCACCGCCAGAGTGGACGTCTTCATCATGGGATGACCCGGCACGCTGTCTCCGCTGCGCGGGTGGTCGCCCCACCTTCCTCTTTGCTGGAGTTCCCGTCGCCAATCCTCCATCAGCAGATGTCTTCCGCTCTCTTGCCGACCCGGCCTTGGCACGCATCTTCTCTTGCTGCTCAAGCCGTAGAATAAGGGCTGCCTCGGCCGCAATCTTTCGTTCCTCTCTCGTCATTCGATGCGGCTCCTTGGGTGGAGCGGCAGACCGCTTCCTCTCCTCTTCAACCGCATGGGACTGATTTCCCTTGCGATGGTCGCCCTTTTCGGCTCCATCTGACAAATTCATGTGATCAGTGTCAGGCTCAACGCCGTCCGCACCTTCTGCGTCCACGGTCGGCGCAATGCTGCTTCGTCTGCGACCTTTTCGCTTGGCCGTAGGCGAGGTCGCACGACCCTTTTTGCGCCTACCGCCCCGTCCTCGCCCACTTGTGGTCGTCCGCTCCTCATCGGTCCCAGCTCCATCTGCAGCGGCCCCATCGTCATCTGCGTCCTCGTTGTTTCCGACGTCCAAGTCATCTGCAGACGTAGGTGACGCCATACGAGTTGGATGCGTGCGATCAATTGAGATGGATAGCGGAGACGACACCGTATCGATATCCATCTGCGTGCTTTCCCGTCGCTTCCTTTCTCCAGCCGGAGGTGCTGAGCTTACGACGTATTCCAACATATTCTGGACGGACCTCCGTCGGGTCGGCGCGTGGGGTGGCGGTGGGGGCATCGCCGAAGCTGTCTGCACGGTTTCTGTCTTCATACGCTCGAAAGCCTTTGCACGCTCTTTCTCTTCGGCTCTCTCCTTTTCTCTCGCGATCCTTTCCATCTCTGCAGCTTCCTCCCAATGGGCGATCGCTTCAACGAGGCGACAACTGGGCCGTACGAGCTGCGACCTGGACGCCCCTGACGCTGCTGCAGCGGATGCAACGGTACCCCGTCTATTTGGCGCTGCGCTGCTCATCACAAGCTCATCTTCGTCGTCGCCGATCGCCCGCGCGTATGGTACATTAACCAGATCATCGCACGCACAAGGGTACGACATCCACCACCTGGACGCTGGGTCTGACGGAGAAAATGGATCTCCACCGCAGCTCATTGCATTGAGTACAAGCTCTTCCCCTGCTGCAATATCCTTTGTCGCAAAGACTGCCAAGCGAATTCGATCGTTAATATACAACACGCGATCTTCGTCTCTGATCGCTTCCTCGTAAGACGCCATCCCCGACTCATCCTCACGTCCGGCTACATCGCCCTTGCGGTCATCGACCCTTTTTGGGTTTGGCGAGGTCCCGTCCCCCCACGATTGCCGCTTCCTCTTCCGACTCCCTCCATCGTCTTCGACATTCTCAGCCCCAAGACGAACAACTCCATCGTCAAACCACGACAATGGGGACTCGGCGGTAACCATGTCTTCTCTTGTTTCAGCATCTCTTGTTTCTGCTTCATCTGAGCTGTCCTCCTCAGTCATACAAGGAACAACGACCACTGACTTGAGCGTGACATTGCAACATGTGGCGGCAACTGCAGGGTCTGTGCCACAATACCAACGGATGAACCTGCAGTCCCTCTTTCCATAGTCTCGTGAATCGACCATGATGCAAGGTGGAGGCTTTGAAGCCTCTTTCACTTCTTCTTCATCAGGATCACGGTCCTCTAACATGGGATCGCCTTGATAAGCATTCAGTTCCGCTTTTCGTCTGTTTCGAGATGGTGGCAGAATGTCTGCTGCAACATCCCCGACCACAGCAAGACCAGGGTGCGGAAACACAAACGGTGGGGCTAGCCACATTCCATCGGCTGCATACGACTGATCCGAAATCCCGACAGGATGATTTTGTGCTGACGCAGAGTTTGTCCTGACCCGCGAAGAGACTGGTTGCGGTTCCTTGGATCCATTCGATCCATTCCACGGCAACCCAGAACCGAGACCGTGTAGCTCGCGTGCAATTATGAGCTTGCCGTGAATCTCGCCAACAAGATGGTTTGCAGGTATGTCGGTAGTTGCGTAGGCAGCGTACTTTACAACACCGGCGATATTCGGCTTTGGAATTTCTGAATTTCCATTTTGCTGGCCATATTCCGGTTCTAATCCGAATGGGGTGGAATCCACCGTAACCGGGTCGATAGCCACGAGGCCATCGGCGTACTCAAAGGCCACCGCAGGAAGTGCGAGAATGTCGTTAGGTATGACTCCAACTGTGAAATCGATGGGCAATTCCTTGGAAGACTTTGACGAGGAAGTTGGGTCGATCTTGGGGAAATCAATGGGCTTTTCATCCACCAAGTCCAACTTCACATCAACGGGTTTAAGATTTTTTGCGGGCGATAAATCTAGGCTCATCCGTCTCGTTGAAGGGGATGGAACCCCAAGCTCACTCTCAAGTAATCCCAACGAGTCTCTCACCAACTCGTCAGTGGTTTCATACCACTTGACGTTTGAATCCACTGGTCCAGTTCCAGGATACAGAACCATCTTTCCTAGATCTGCTCCTTTTAAATCACCGTCGTCATTCCTGAATGCGCGATACTTTGAGCTCAGAACCGTTCCATCATCCCAGTCTTTCAACAAACGACCCACGGCCAACTCCAGAGCTCGACTCTCAAACTTGTTGTGCTCTATGGGGGCGAAGGCATGCGCTGTTCTGCGGTACTCCTCGTCGAACAGATTAATAGGTTTTTGCTCGCGAGTTCGTTTCGGTTGAGGGATAAGAGACTTTTTGTAGCCTTGCGCCTGATAGTTTGACGAGCCCCACGCGGGTCCGCCTGTCTCGGGTGGTGGAGTCCCACGAGAAGCGATGGGGCCGCGTCTACGCCCTCTAGCTGCGGAGCTATCCTCATCTCCGTACTCTGAATCGTCACGATTCAATCTATCCCGAGCGCTCTGCGCAGTGCTAGCGGCGGAGGCGTTTCGTTCTGCCCCACTCTTCACACGCTCACGTTCTCGCTTGTCGTTACGGCTCTGCTTCACTCCTCGTGCGATTTTCTCTAATTCTTTGGCGCGTTTGCGGGGTGGACTCACACCTGACGAGTTCCCCCCAATCTTTAAGGCTTTGAGAGCCTTGCTTCCTGTTCTGACACTACTAAAGACGCTGCCTTCATCACGATCCAAAGAGTCCTTGCGCTTTTTCGAGCTGTTGCCAGAATTTCCAGCACCGGCGCCTCTCTGATCCTTTGCACGTTTTCTCTGCGGGTCGTTACCACCACCTCGATCTCTTTTCGAATCTTTTTCGCCATCTTTCTCCCGAGACTTTTTACGGGTTCGCTTTCCCTGAATCTGACGCGCACGCTCGATCATCTGAGAGGGCAAAAAGAAATAAAATGAAAGCTTGAGCTATTTTCAGTAAGTAGATTTATCAGTTGTGCACGCACTTCAGCACTGATAGGTCTAGGCTCGCATCGTTCACACAAATAGGAGTCTGGGACTGAGTCTTCTGTCATGTTGAGACAGTTCATGTGTTGCCACACCTCGCAGCGGTCGCACTGGATGGTGTAACCGTCATCATCGTTAAAGTCGCAGATGCAGCGAATCACATAGTCTTCCTCCTCAGCATCGTCGTCACCCGAGGGGTCCAGAGCAGCGATATCGTCTTCGGCATAATCGACGGTGGCACCCAGTCTGTCTTCATCGTAGTCGGTAGAGTACATTCGCGAAAGCCCGGCTCTATTAGTGATAGACAGATTTAGCTTAGGGTGTCACACTCACTCACACTCACACACTCAGTCTCACCACCTTTCGTTTCGTTCCGTTTCTTCCCCAGACTCCTCCTACCAAGCCATTTGTACGCGTTGGTCGGTGGTGGATCAACCGTGGTAACAGCAGAATGGATTAGCATATTGATTTATTGTAGTATCATTATTATTGTTGTTATTGTTATTGTTGTTGCTGTTGCGAACAGAGGGTCATCAACCTATAACCAACACCAGCTGAACCCAGTGGAAATGGGTGGGCCAACGCAGTAACCATCAATCCCTTCATGTTGCACTGATCGTATGTAGGTGGGGATAAATATTTACAAAAAAAACAACATGGCTAACTGAAACTGTTGAAAACTCATAGATATTCCGGAAAACGTATCAACTAGTAAATGAGGTTCGCAACGATCATCGCACCAGCGAACATGGAGGCAACCGAAACTGCGCTGGCTGTCGACAAAGCCGCGACTCCGCTGATCCCGTGTCCGCTCGTGCACCCGTCCCCGATCCGAGATCCGAGGAGCAGCAAGGCACCTCCAACAAAAGCCTTCGTTCCCTCATCCATGACCCAGCTTTGCGGTGTCGCCGCGAACGCTGCCGAGTTCACCAACGCACCGCCGAGTTTAGCGGAAACAAACGCCCCGGCGACAACTCCAGCGGTGTTGAGCAATCGCGTGATCGCGTCGCTCCAATCAGAGTCGGCCGTAACAGTGGGCACGGCGTTGCACGCGGATGCGCGTGTGCGCCATTTCGGATCCACGCGTTTGAGGATAGAAGATGCAACGATTGCGTACTGAGTCGATGCGCCGAGTGGGTTGGCCAGGAGGACGAGAGACATGAATTGCGCTGCCGCGATAACCATCCCGCCCACGACTGGGTGCCACGCAAAAGCCCTGACGTCCGCAATATCTGCTTTCAGAGTAACTGTCGACGTCACGTTTGTGTTCAAACTAACGTATGCGTCGCCAATCGGAAGGGTGTATGCGCGCTGGAGTTGTGCGGCCCACGATATTGCTTTCGCTCCGAACGCAATGAACGCTGTCAATACTGAAGCGAATATAATCACAAACGTTGTGTTGTCAATTTTGAGCGTTTTCGGGAGTGAGACGGTGGGTTTCTTCTTTCCATAGTCGGGAAGGGACCGTGAGAACAGTTCGTTGATGTAGGGCCATGCCAAGCTACCAGTGACTGCTCCAGCTAGGACGAGGAAGGAATAGCGAACGCCGGTTGCTGCTTGGACAAGCACGGTGCCGGGGCATGCACCTGCAAGAAGTATGGAAGGAAGAATGTTCATCACAAGAGAACGCAAATATCTACAGTTCTTACCAGCCAATGCCATCCCTACACCAAGCAGCGCCCCGCCCAGAATGTTGCGACCATACCCACCGAGCTTATGGAATCCCAGCGAAATGGGGGGACGTAAAGGAATATCCACCACTTTTCCGCTTCGAAGTGCATGCATCACCAGGCTATGGAGCAAAAAACGAAGGCTGGTTGGTGAGATGCTCAAAAAACAAGATATGTCTATGAATCACATACGTTCCACCGACTGTTGCAGTGAGATACATTTCCAACATGATGAGGCTCTTGAAGCGCATCTGATCGATGATGACACTTGGAACATACACCTTTGCTTTCTCGAGAGCAAATCCGAACGCAAAGCCGACCGCGGCGGACGAGTCCACGCTTGCAGTCGCTGGAACAAAGGGGGCCTTTCACGTACGGTGGCCATTACTGTGGGAGGTAGAGAATGTGCTTTCTTATTTATCCATCTTTATCAATGGCATTGCGGGTCCGTGACGCTGGCGCAATTTTTTTAGATTAAGATGCAAGATCGCACCAATGAATTTTTATGGGAAGGGGTGCAACATTATATAAGCACACAGAGATGTACTATAATTTGGTACGTTACACTGGCGAGGACCCTATACCAGCGCTAAATGACTCAGCTAGACATTTGGGACATTCAAACATCTGTATCGCTTGAAGAACAGAGATGGTGTTCGAGTCTCTCGACCAAGAAAGTTTGACAAACGGGTACAAACTTGGCAGAAAAGTAAATTTTTATCACCACTTTGGATTTATAATCCGAAAATTTGGGGGTGGGTTGCAATGAACGACCCAAAGCGAGAGTTTAACCCACAGACCCCAAACATCCAGGCTGGCCAGTTTCCGTCCTATCGAGGCTCTGTCTGTTGTGAGACTGGGCTTTTGAGTTTTCATGGCTTTCAATGGAGAAACATGACTGATCTTTGGGAGTATAACCACATTACAACGGAAACACTTACGGTCCAACACCAGCCATGGAGGTCGAAAAAACTCCAACATGAGGCTCTTGCGACGCATCTGATCCACGATAACGCTTTGAACTGGGACATTTTTTGACTTTTCCAGTGTGAAGCCGAACGCGAATCCGGTGGCCGCGGAGCAAGTCCACGCGCGCAAGCGGTTTGAACGGTTTTGAGGATTCAGGAACGGTCACAGTTGTGATGATTGTGGGCTCTTCGAACGAGTAACTTGAAGAAAATTGGGACTTCTGTTATCTTCTCGATTGAATGCTTTTCTTTTTGAGCCGCAGTGCCCTGTGTACTTTACAAACATACAGATCTTGTGATTGGGAACGCACCTGGAGCTTGTGGAAATTTTTCTCCGGCAGTGGACCCCAAGAGACCCTGAGATATCTGTGGCTATTCATAAAATCTTTAAGATGACTCTGGTGAGCAGATGACAAGAGCATCAAAGAAGGAGAAAGACGGCACTGCTAGCATACATTCAAAGGCCCAAACTTCATCCTGAGTGATCGTGAAAAATGCTGCATCCTTATTGCCAAGCACAAAGCATGAAAAAATTTCTGAATACCCTCCAAAAACGAAGACACCGGAAACATTTGTTGGACCTAGACATCACCGGGTGGTTTCCGGAAATCACCTTTTCCACGCCGGCGAGACAGCGGCGGTGGTCTTGATTCCGTGAGATGTGGTGAGATGTGCATGGAAAGGATACATTCGTTTGTAGAGCGACAAGCAATTCAAACGTATGTTAGAAACATCTTTAGTTATCATTCAGTAGATGAGGCTTGAAACCCCCAGATCGCTCCAGCAAACGTTGCCAAAAATCGTGATCGCGCTCGATCGCTCAGAATTCAAGAGTTTATGTGACTGCATCGGGCCAATCCGAGTTTCTCGTGAGCGTGCGGGCGTTACTGCACGCCGACGGCAGTCCGAGGCGGAGATGTTATCACGATCGTGCTTTGCGACGATGGCGACCGCAAACGATGTCGACGCGGCGCGGTGGGGTCGAGAGCAGCAGAAGCGACATGGACTGCGCGAGACCTGACCGCCACCCCCGCCTACGACCGGGTTTTCGAACAACCGCGCGTTCACAGAAGTGTCGAGTACGATTGTAGACGTGAGGGCCAAAAACAGTTACTCACGAAAACGCAAGGGGAGTGTAGCGGTGAGGAGAACGAATCGTATCGGTAACTGGTGGGAGAAGTATTTCACGGAACGTCACTTCAACTCAAACCGGGAGCGCGTGCTTTTGACACATGAAAAGGTACGTTAGAGAGTGTTTGAATTTTCGTGCATTGTTTTTGGGTAGCAGAGAAAGGGACTAACCGCTTCTTTCTCTTTTCATTTAATTTTCACACCCATCCTCCAAACATACCTTGATGCTGGACTGAGGGACGAAACCCCACCTTTCTTCGCGGTGACGACTCTTATCGATTTGATTCTTGGCCGCATCCCTTCTTTAGGGGTTGTGGGGGTGCGCTTATTGTTCTGGCTTGTCAACGGGCAAAGGCAAAGTTGAGATGCTTCAAATTTGTGTGGTCATACATACAAGTTCAACTAAAGCCCAGCATGAAAGTTTCCCCGCAAACAAGCAATCATCCCCCCCGATACCTTCATAATGATGACCCTCCATCGATCCGCAATTATTTCACGTTCATACAAAACAACATTTTCGAGATCTGATATCAACATAGTGCCTTACCGTCCGCCCCTCCCCCTCCCGCGATCCAGCCCACCGCCCCTCCCACCGCCTCTATACCCTCCCGGTCCCGCACCACCGCGTCCCCTATTCCCAACCCCTTGATGACCACCACCCCCACCTCGACCGCCACCACCCTGCCTGTTACGATACTGGTCCTCTCTGACTGTGTCGACGACGGCGTCTGGGATGCGGAGGTACTTTATTGTCGCGCCGCGAATGTAGACTTCGGGTAGCTTCCAGAAGCGTTCGCCGTCTGGAGCGGTCACGATGACGCCTTTGAGGTTGATGTTCATCCAGTTGTCGCAGTTGACCAGGTGGCCGTTGTATGTTTCACCTATGCGAGAGATCAATATACTTAATGTTGAGTAGGTTGCATAGCATACCGGTCTTGAGTTCGAGCAGGACCGGGTGCCCCTGAGCTGTGTTGACCAGCGAGAGCGGCAGCATTGAGTGTGGGAGTGTGGCTTAAACGTGAGTGTGTTAGAAGTGTTACTAGCATTCCAATAGTATTAACAATCTCGTGTGTTCTCATCGATGAAAATCATCCAGTACGGTCCTCCTCTTTCTAAGCGAACAACATCTAAGCAGATGTCATATTTCCTCTCTGGAACTTGAACCGTAAATAGGTTCTGGTACCATCTTTGTCTTATTGCAGAAGATACAATCTTCAAGAACAGAACTGTGTATAAGATCAACAGCATCATCATTGAACTTCTGCATCCTACTCCCAAGCATGCGACCCGTACGAAGAATTGTAAGAATCGAATACTTCTGGGCAAAGCGGCACAATGGGGTATTTAACGGTGGAAACGCGTTCCTTTGTGTCTTCTGTTGTTATTCAGTGTGGTAAAAATTACTAAAATTACGCATTATATCAGTCCAAGGGTTTTTGTGCATTGTCTGATTGAAGCACTATTTAGTAATCACAGTTATATTTACTTATTGGGAGCAGTCGTTTTGTAATCAAGCCATACTGCTATATAAGAGTATGCAACGCTGATTGAATGGCGTGTATGAGTCTCCGGATCAACTCTACTCAATCACGTTAGAACGGAGTTTTCCCTACCCCGACTACACAGATCTACCACAACATTCCATATAACAATTATCGACATTCTTTTGTGGTGGGGTGTTGTTTGTGGGCGAAAGGAACGGCGCTAAATGGATACTGGAGATCTTCAAAGACTGCGAAAAATTAGACCAGAAGCGATCTGTAGGAGATATTCAGGCTTCTCAACTTTCGCCTTCCTGTCTGTCTTGCTATGCTTTTTGCGTCAAAGGTAATTCCAAGCACGCCCGTCCACCGCTCAAAAAACCTCGTATGCTAATGTCAACAATAATGTTCAAACAACTTCGTTCGTCTCACTTGGGCGGCGGGAAAGTGAAACTGAAAGACTGCTTAATTGCGCGTACTACAAGCCAAAACACCCATGTTTGCGAATGGCGACCTCGTGATTCTTGAAGGAGGGAATTCAACACACCAAATCGACGTGAATAGCAGCAAATGGAAAAGAATGAGACCTGAGAGGTGCTCTGCAATCGGCGGAGTGATGTCACCAATCATGAGCTGCACTCGATGGAAATCGCCTCACCCCTCTATCGATGGAGATTGGCGGACGTAATCCATTCACGGGGCTCTCATGATCAGTGTATTTTGCGTATTGGTGACACAGTGTGGAGCGCTCGTTGTGAGTCCGTTGGTGCGCCTTCAGATTCAAGGCTAACTCAGCGCGGTATAAACTTTGGCCTCTCCGTAAAGTCTTCAACCTAACTATCCCAGAAGGACTCAATGGAAGCTCGACTAATCCGATCAGGCTGTGACTTTTTTTTTGTTGGAGGGCAGATTCAAGCAAACAATCGTCTTTGGACGGAAACAGAATCCGCCTCATCGCAGCAGTCAAAAAATATGGGAACATCTTGGCACTTGGATTCGTTTTTAATGATAGTATGGAGGTTGAGTGGGGTGCACGACGCCTTTGTCCGAAAAATACGGGGTGATGTAAGACAGACGGCCGTGTACATATACTTGAAGCACCTTGTAGGCTTTGGGAAACCAACGTGATGCTCCTCCGATGATAACGTTGGACTTCCGATAACCACCGCGGCCGCAGTGCCGGCGGAAAGCCATGCGAAGTCGTAGAATCCACGATAGCAATCACTCCAAGTGCCATTTTACACCTTCCTGGGCGTTTTCGGTTGGTTGCTGATTCTCGTGGCAGTCGTCCAAATTGTCGGAATCGTGCTACTACATCTCCAGTGAGGGAGGAAGGTTTGGTGGGGGCTTTTGTTGACGAAGCATGCAATAACATCGTTGGAAAGTCAATCCAGCATATGCTATCAACAGCTGTGCTGGTGCACATCAAGCAATTGGATTATCTCAAGATGTCACACTGCGGAGTTTTGACATAAAGGATGGAGCAGAATATCGAGAAACATTCGGTTGTACAGATCTCCACCGAATATATGTTGCACCATCATCTGTAGCTGGTGCTGGCTCGCCATTCTCGACTCTTTCTTGTAATATTATTGGATATCGCACACAAATGCTTCTAGCCATTAAATCGAAACTGCACAATCTCAACCAGAATACCAATCCAAAAAGAGCAGCGTCCCACTCGCACAAAGCAAGAATACAATCACCCACCACCTCGAGTCCGCCATATGCTTCTTTGCACTCCGCAGCTGCAAGTTTGCAAGCTTCATCGTCTCCGTCGACTCGATCGCTTCCTCGTGCAGAGTTGTAATGATCTCGTCCTGCGCCGCGAGATGCTGCGACAGCTGTGTCTGTAGCGACGAGATCTCCGCCAACGATTGCGTGGCGCTCCTAAACAAGTGTTAAGAAAAACAAGAGTCGGTGCGAAATTTGGGTGAAATACTTTACCTGACTTGATCAAGATCCGATTCCAACGACGCCAAAAGCTCCGCGTTCTCGCTTTCAAGAGCCATAAGCTGCAACGGCGACAACTGCGCTTCGACCGCGACGCTCTTCCTGTCTTCCTCCACAAGCGGTCGTGTCCGCGATGGCCCCCCTTTCAACCCTTTCTTTCTCTTCCTCAAGCCTTCATCGGCATCCGTCCGTCGTTCGGGACTCCTCGACTTCCCTCTGACCCTCGCACCGCCATCATCCCGATCGCCCGCCTTCCTCTCTTCAAAAACCTCGGATCCAACACGGCTCGACAGCGTGGATCTCAAACTCGACAGCGCGCCCGCGCTCACGATCCCAGCGCGCTGAATCAGCCTCGCGCCCGCAACGACAGCCTCAGCCGCCGCGGTCGCAGTCGCAGCGCCGACATTGGATAAACTCAGCTCGCCCTCGCGTGTTCGTAAACTCTCACCGTCATCGAAGGAGGCGAGTGCAGCCAGAGTCGCTCGGATCTCTTCGTCGGTATCGAGGGGTCGTGGAGGGGCTCGATTGGGTGTGATGGCGCTGGGAGTTTCGGGGGCACGACGGTTCAGGGAGCGCGACCGTGGAGGGTTGTTTGGGGTTTCGGTCTCGGTTTCGGGAGAGGATGAGGAGGAAGAGTCGAAGAGGTCGTCTGGGTCATCGGTTTCCCACCCTGAGCCGGTTTCTGTGTCTGGTTGTGTGGCGGAGGTGGAAGAGATAGCGAGGGGAGAGGAGCCGTGTAGCTTTTTGGGAATAGCTGCTCTCGGTGCTCTTGGGATATTTTGGGATGGACGAGGGTCGGGTCGTTTAGAATCGACTGGAGAGAGAACACCTGCATATGTTGCGCTGAGCGAGTGATAATATGTCAGAACTTTAGCTACAACAGTAAACCACGAAAATTCGAACCTGTCATTGGATTTGAGGATGGTCAGCTCCAGTCTCTTTTGCTGCATCTCTCGCTGTATCGACGACACGTCCTTCAACCTCTTTTGCAAGATCCACAGAATTGATGTTCGATGCTGCGACAGGATTGCTTTGTGCGCATCAGGGACTGTCAATGTGGTTGTCAACGCAAAAATATTGGAGAAGAATCCTTGAAACCCGGTTTGAGAAGTCAATCCAAGTGCAGCTGCTGGGACCGACAGCGATTCGAGTTTTGCTTTGCATATCAAACATCAAACTCGATGAGTTCACATCGAACCGAAAGTTACACCGATTACTCACCAGCCATGGCAGACATCAACTCGATTCGTTTGATTGCGGCTTTCACAAACAGCTGGGTGTGTGCATCGAGAGCTTCGCGCTCTACGTCGGACATTGGCGCAACTCCATAAGAGAGCAACCACTCCGGAGAAGTGGGCAACTGGATTGGCAGGATTGACCAATCCAAATCGAGATCGGCATTGTTTCCATCGTCGAGCTTGATTTGTTTCAAGTTGAGGTACGGCCTTCGTGCAAGCAAAAGAAAGTTTTCGAGATGCGTCAGCTGCCGAGACTGAACATACGGTGGTGGTGGTTAGAACGGCAAGGATTAATGGATTCTGCAGTACCAGACGCAATGCCTCTTCCGTGAATGGGTCTTTTGACGAGGCCTTGTTCTTTGTTGGCACGCACGCCGTCCACTCTCTCACGTCCAGCACCGCGCTGCCCTCCGATGCCCGCAGGATTTCCCTGAAGGTGCTCGCCCTGTCCATTCAAAAGCACCACGTATGCGTGTGGCTTTGTGTACTATAAAAGCTAGAAAGCTCCTCAACCATTAGACACTTTCTAGAACTGCAAATCAATCCCGAGATGTCCCCAGGAGCCGAGCATGCGCCAGAGTCAGAGGAGGAGGCCCTCATGCTGGCCGGGAAGCCGTACCTTGCTTCGGATCAGCACCTCGTGAACTTGCGAGCTCGCTGTCGGAAGTACATCCAGAAGTGAGCGCTACCCATCAAACAAACTGAGCTGTAAACTGAGGTCTCGATTTCCAGATACAACACGCTCATCATCCCCGATCAGCTCGAGGAGGCGACGGAGCTTCTCAAGGAGCTCACGGAAGGTCGAACTGCGGTTGAAAAAGTCTTCATCGAGCCCCCGTTCCGCTGCGACGTGAGTGAACTGACTAAACGATGATCAGCCTTTTGCGCTAACCCAACCGTCTCTACTTCTGACTCAGTATGTAAGCCTGACTAGACGCTTCAAGCTTCCCAACCATGTTTTTCTCTAATCTATCTGCAATCCGTAGGGCCGTAACCTTCGATTCGGGAAGAACGTTTACATGGTGCTCTCGCTAGGTTTCGATTATATTTATATTGCTAAATCTCAACCACTATCTTTCGAAGAATTTTGGATGTGTTATCCTAGATTGTGCGAAGGTTACTTTCGGCGACAACGTGCTGCTCGCGCCTAACGTTCAGATCTACGCCGCCACGCACCCGCTCGACCACATTGAGCGCCGTGGACGCGAATTGGCCTACGAGATCACGATTGGTGATGACGTCTGGATTGGTGGTATGTGTGTCGCTGTGATTCAATGGGTTGTTGACTGATCAGCATTCTCAATTTAGGTGGTGCAATCATCCTTCCTGGAGTGACAATTGGATCACGTAGTGTTGTCGGGGCCGGCTCTGTTGTGACCAAAAGCGTTCCTGAGGACGTGGTGGTTGCCGGCAACCCAGCTCGTGTGATCCGACACATCAAACAGTCTACCACTGCCGCTTGATTTAAAAACTATGATTCCTCATGTATTAAAACCTCCTCAGCGACTGCAATAATGGAATAATAATGACACCGTCGACGCAATTTTAATTGTGCTCCTGCAACTTGATTTGGTCACCGTCGTGACACACTCAGAGCAACTATAAAAAGGTTGCAACACTAATGCGCTGGCCCCCAGATCATCGTCCGAAATGTCAAACCCAACAAATGACCCCGAGCCTGAATGCGAGGCAGAGGCCCTCATGCAAGCTGGCAAGCCGTACGACGGCTCAGATCCTTTCCTTACGAGCCTGCGATCTCGAGCCAGAAAAGTTCTGCACAAGTCAGCTCAGTAAGAAAAAACTCTGAGTCTTCATTGTGATACTCGCTCCCTCAGGTACAACTCTTTGATTTTGCCGGATCAGTGGGACGAAGGCATGGACGTTCTGCGAGAATTGGTAGACGGTCGTTCCGAAATCGACAGAGTGTTCATCGAGCCACCATTTCGCTGTGATGTGAGCGGTGTTGAAATAACTTATCATTATGTTCTTCATACAGATCCCTTGTATATTAGTATGTAAGATAAGTTTCATCCTTGGATCCGTATTATTGATGAATCGATTTTCGCCCGTCAAAAAGGGCCGAAATCTGCGTTTTGGCAAGAATATCTACCTGGTAAACTTGTGCACCCACAATTTTTACTTCCATGCGTCTAAACCCACTCCTTTTAAGAACTTTGGCTGTGTCGTCCTTGATTGCGGCAAAGTCACGTTTGGCGACAACGTCATGCTCGCACCGAACGTGCAGATCTACGCTGCATCACACCCGCTCGATGCGATCCAACGCAGGGGTCCCGAGCTCGCTCTTCCTGTCACGATCGGAGATGACGTTTGGATTGGTGGTAACTTGAGATCATAGGAATCATGCAGTTGTCCTGATCACACAGGATGGAAGGAGGTGCAATTATTTTGCCAGGAATCACGATTGGGTCTCGAAGTGTGGTTGCGGCGGGAGCTGTGGTGACCAAGAAGGTGCCCGAGGATGTGGTAGTTGCAGGAAATCCGGCCAAAGTGATCAGAGAACTCCAGAAGTCCGAGTAATGAACGTACATCATTAGTGTAAGAAATGGAAGTTGAAGTACATGTCGGCTAGTGATCTCGGTGGGTCAACCAGTGTGGCACTCTACAGCCAATCATATCGATCGGTGTAATAAAACGTAAAATAATAATAACAATAGGAATAATAATAAATCAATTGTTGCCACCGCCTTCTGCACTTCGTCTAGCTACCCACTTGCCTGCCACCTGCTGTTGGGTTGTTCGTGAAGCGTGAATTGTGGACAGTTTTGCATTGCACATCTGAACCACTACTCTTCACTGCTCTGCTCTGCTCTGCCCTACCTTGTGACTGACTCGTATCGGTGTCTTAACACCCATTCTGCCTTACTCTCCGTTCCTGCTCGTTCGATCCACTAACTTTCGCAGCTATCTATCTTCGCCACCATGCCTGCTAAGAAAACTGCCCGCGGCCGTCGTGCCGCTGGAACCCCCTTCAACCTTCTCGTGACGGGTCACAGTGGAACTGGAAAATCTGCCTTCCTCAAAACACTCTACGAGACCCTCGACGTCCAGAAGCTCGTCTGGCCATCCTCGGAAACTCCCGCCGACGAGTCTGCCTCGCCCTTCCCACCTGCAGACATCGCCGCTCCGACCCCGTGCGCCGCAAAATTCGAGTTTGACGATGACTCCACCGGGGAGCGCATAGTCCTCCGCCTCATCGACTCTCCCGGCCTCCCCATCCCCGTCAACGTGCACAAGGCACCCGCTGAGAGGGATTACTCGCATCTCGCCAACGCCTGGTCAGACGAGATTATTCGCTACCTCGAGTCGCAGTTCGAGGCAACTCTGCTAGAGGAGTCCAAAGTCAAACGTAACCCGAAAAGCCCCGACTACCAGACGCACGCCTGCTTGTACCTCCTCGACCCGCAGATCTGCTACGCAAACCGGGGTCTTACTCCCGTCGACAGGCTCACGCTGAAGAGGCTCTGCACTCGCGTCAATGTGTTCCCATGCTTATCCAAGGCCGACCTGCTTACAATTCGTCAGATTAAGGACTTGAGGAAATGGATCATGGACGACATCAACCAGAACGACATCCGTGCGTGAAATTTTATTGTTTTGAAAGTACTCTGCTGACAATGATTTTTGGCAAGCCATCTACAAATTCGTGGAGGATCCAGAGGTCGAGTACGACGACGAAACGACCGCCCTGAACGCCGAGCTCCGCTCCCTCCTCCCCTTCGCCATCATCAACTCTGAAGAATCCCCAGACGGTGCCGTCCTCGCCTCCCCGACCGCCGACAATGGCGATGCGCCCGCCGAGGCCGCCGAGCCCAAACCCAAGTTCCTTGGGCGGGAGTACACGTGGGGTGTCGTTGAGGTGACAAACCCCCTTCACTGCGACTTCATTGCCCTGAAGCAAACCCTTTTCGGAACCCACATTGACGAGCTCCGGATCGTGACGCGCGAGGCGCTGTACGAGCAGTGGCGGACGGAGAAGCTGCTAGAGGTGCGGGGGAGCATTGTGGGCCGGGCGAGCGTCGCGGGATCGGCGCACAATACGCTTGAGCACGCCACGATTCGGAGTCAGAAGATTGCGGCGGCGGCTGCGGGTGTAAAGAGCGGTTCGGGCACGCCGGTGCCTGTTGAAGAGTAAATTTTGCTTGTGCGTTGTATTGGTTTTCCTGAGCTTGATTTTCTTTTTTCTTTTAAAGGGCGTGAAAACGGAGGGATATTTGGTGAATGGATTCGACCAGGCGGTGTGTACCGGCGAGGAGAGTCTGGTTTGGTGATGGTTTGTTTTGTTTGTTTTCAGTTAACGCTCCCTTTGCTCCTTTTTTCCTATACGAAATGCTTTTCACACTCTTCACAATGAGATGCACTCGTCCTTTTTTTAAAAGCGCGAATGTCTTTGTGCTTTTTGATTGGAGTTCTGCATGCGATTCCAAGACTTTTTAGAGTTTTCATCCCACCTAGATGTTTCGTTCAATAATGAGCAATGCTTTGACACAACAGCACCTTGTCTCCAACTTAACGATACTAGCCTGTCTTTCTTGTCCAATGACCTTGGCCCCTTTTTCACCTTTGAAATAGCAAAACCTGTTTCGTAACTGAGAAATATTCAAATAAATAGTGCAGTATTTTTGGATTATCAATGACAAAGAACAGCCTGGATCAGTTGACAAAACTCCGTTTCCATCGCTTTTTTCGTGCTAAAAGTGGCTTCCATGCACAGCGAACCGACTTTGCCAGATCCATCATCCCACAGCAGCCCACAACTCGTTCTCGACGGCCCCGGTCCCGTCTGCGTTGAATGCGGCTCTTGCGTGCCATCACTGTACAAAACCTACTCGGGCGGCTCGATCCGCCTCACTCCGTGCGTAAGTGCCACAATTGCAAGTTCCGTTGTTCAAGAGATTAGCTCCTAAAATAATCCCCCCATCGTTGCCTTTCTCTTAGAGTCAATGTGAAAATTTCGCGGACAAATACGTGGAAGTCGATGGCGTGCTGGTGTTCATCGATATGCTGCTGCACCGGACGCAGGTGTACAGACACTTGCTGTTCAACAGGCTGCGACCGTCGGCCAAATGGGGTGGTTGGAATGTGAGTTTGTTGGTGGAGCATGGTGTTGAAAAGGTGTTTTTTTTGAACTTCATTTTTTTGTGGACAGGATACGGTTGTGAAGCTGAGCGTCCTTCTGGTTCTTTTCGAAGTATGTATGTGTTCTGGAAAAATGTCTTCTCTTGTTGCCTTCTCCATAAAGTTGATCTGGATTGTTTGATTCTTTTGTTTGGATAGATGTCAAATGGTTCCGATTGGAGAAAGCCCACGGTCGGTCCGCATTCCCATCCGATGATTGGCCCCTAGCCTCCCAATATCTCTGCATCCTCTTCCTCTGCGCTATGGGTACGTTCCACAACCACCCCCACTCTCTCTCTACTCCCGATTCCTAACAAGGTTGCTAGACACGCTCGTATGGCACCTCGGCACCCGCTTCGCAGCCTCCGTCCTCCTCCCCACCCATGAAGACTACCAAACCCGTCGTGCGCAACTACCGGGCCCACGAACCGAAAGCGAGGTCAACTTACTGGCAGACCACGCGCCAACGCCCCCGTTCCAGCTGGTCACGTCCGCGCTCGTGATCTCGTCGTTTGGAAAGCTGCTCCCGATACTGATGGTCATCTGGGACTACGAGGAGCTTGCGCATGCGTGGGTCGTGAGCTTGGTCGTGTTGAGTTCGAACGCGAAGGCGCTTGGAGGTATTTGCGCATTTTTGAGTACTACTTTTGTGGGGCTTTTGGAAAGAATGACAGATTCTTTATCTTTCTTGTAGCGATCGGCGTGAGGGGTTTTGGAGCGGCGGGCTTGATTTTGGCGACGGGGTTGGGGTTCAAAGTTGGATGGCAGTTGCTTGCGCGGGCGGTCTTGAATCCGCTGATTATCGTGGATCCGTTTTGATCGCGCTGCTGCTGCGTGGATCAAGGTGAAAGGTTTGAAGTATCTATTTGGAACGTTTGAATGTTTGTATAAACATCAATGTACATGACCCACAAGCAATCGAATTGTGTCCATCGACTGGAAGTCAGTTTAGATCTTTCACTGCCGACCGGCAATGAGTCGTGCGTGGGAAGGTTTATGCAGCTTTGATGCATTGACAGGGACTTCTCACAATCTTGCACACACGAAGAACCCTCTCCTGTTATTTGTGCAACTTGGGCTTGTCGGGTTCGAGCGGGTACGCCAATTGCCACCACTGCGACAGGGAATGAGTGAAAGAGTCCCCGACCGCGTTGCTTAGATATACCACCACAAGACGCAACGGAAGAGACTTTTCTCCAAGCGGCATCAATGTATCCGTACTTCGAACTCGACATATCGAGTCGTAATTCTGTAAATTTGGTGAATCCGAAAAAGCAGGAGTATCTGTCCAGCAACGCGAAAAAACAACCGGTAATACTTCTGGGGAAAGATCACAGCTGTCGTCGGAGTTGTCAAACTCAAAACTCTTCCCTGCAAGGAATTGGAAGTGGGATCTGGTTATCATTGTCAGATATCTAGGTACTAACATTCTTCTACAATAATTGAATAAGGGGTGAATCTTGAAGAAGGTCGCCATTGGTGATATCAATCATATTGTCGTAAATTTGTATCCAGCCCTGGATCTAAGTACATGAGATTGAGAACGAGATGTGGTAGCAATCTGGCATCAGTCTGCTGACGGTCATCCAGAAAGAATGGGAGAGTAAGAGGGAAATTTACGGGGAATGGAGTTGCCAATATTGCTGATGACATCGTTTTCGGGCCCGGGATGATAGAGCGGGAATAATGAGACCAAATGTTGTAGCAATCAGATATGCTGGTAACACTTAACACTCGGGGCAGAAACGTGGTGCAATGATTCACGAGTTTTCAACAGTTCATCCTGTTGCATGGACGACTACTTTGAGCACATTAAGAAACGAGTGATGAGCTCAGTGCTTGAATAGCATCCATGTTTGCTCTCTCTTAATCGAAAAATATTCGTTCAAAAGGCATCTGCTGCTGGATCACAATGAACATCTGAAAAACTCATCGATGGCATCAACAGCACAGTAGTCATGCTCAGAATGAGCTTCCCCTTCTTACAGGCTTAAAGAGAACTGATTTTCTTTACCGCAGCTGTCAGCGCGGATGATATGTGGTATGGAGTATCCCGTTCCCTGGACGGCTCGGCCGATTCGAACCTGGAAATTACCACCGATAAAGCACTGGATGTGCCTTCACCACAGTTGGTGACTATCTGAGTCCTTGCATGGGTATGGTAATTCGCACCCGATGCAGTTTTGTCAGATATAAAATAATTTTTTCTCGAGTGTCGATTATTCGAGTGCGGCAACGATCTAGGGCTACTCGTGCAGCTCATCAGTGAGTTGCTCTTTCCACTGCCTCTGTGCCTGATCTATTTCCCCACATGTCGTCACCATTCCCTGCAGCTGTTCATGAACGTCTTGGAGCGACACGAGGGTTTGGTTATGCTCCAGTATGTTCTTGTAGTGGGCATTTAGGGTTCAAACCTTCACCAGTAAGCAAGGGATCACAATGGCCACATTAGTGTTTTCCCAAAACCACCAGAGCGACGAGGTCACAGCAAACGTTGTCAAAACTTTTCCAACAGCATTTGGCGCCTTTGGGTGCTCAAGGGCTGGATCTTCCCTTCTGTCACACTTTCCAAAATGTGGAGGACAACCATATGAGTAGATTATCTGGAATCAAAGATCTCTGGAATCAAAGATCTCTGGAATCAAAGATCTAAGAAGACTAGAGGAGTGGATGTACGGGGTGGTTTGCACCACTCCTCTGAAGTGGATTTGCGTCTTTCCAGTCATCGATTACCCCACATATCCCCATGTTACGGTAAACGGGAACGTCCTCTGAGTTAACATTTGAGTGTGGTTTGTCCAGATGGAAAATCATCATCATGTGCCTCTTCCAATGATTGTCCAAACGTGCGTCCAGAGTGGAGGGCAGGTCCAGCTCGCAAGCAAGCTGTACGATATAGGATTAATTATTTCAGGACTTGGTACATGAACATCATCCGCTTCCGCAGAACAGTAACGATGCCTCCATAGCAGAGCGTTGCAACCTGGAGCTCGGAATGAATCAAAGCATAATTTCCTAGGAGTGTCGCGGCCACTGGTTGAACCATGGGTTTCTTTTTTGAAGCAGCGACTACATCTCGCTCCTGATAGTTTCAACCAAGTGGGAGGAGCAATTGAATTTGAGCTACCATGGTCTGAGGAGCTCGGACCGTACTTGTACTTAGTGGATGATTTCATGCGACTGATGCAATTAGATAAGCACCACCGTTGCATTGGATTGAATGTAAACAATTCTGAAAGATCTCCAAGATACGATGAAATAGCTTGATGTCCATGTCGATGAATATCGGAATATTTTATTGAGGGCTTTCACTAGCCAAACAAAATGAGGTTTAAGATAAACAACTTCTCTGCTGCCTTCCCAAATAGGAAAACACTCGTCCATCGCTAGATGGTTCACAACGATTTGGATGTGCTTGAACACTCTCTTGTGGCTCCTTTTGGTAGCTCTAGCTCTGTTCCCAATTGCGGCTGCCGAGGTGATACCCTGGAACTTCAATCGCGCCACGGTTGTTGTGCCGTCTTGGAGCTCCCACTCTTTCTCTTCTTGAGCTAGCTGTACTGGAAAGCAACTTCACCCCCGGAGCCCAGTTTATGCCTGGAAAGATTCAAATTTCTAAGAAGCATCGTCGTCGTATGAGCTCCCAGAATCCTCCCTCTATCACAGCCGACAAAGACTCACGTTTGAGAAACTTCCCATCCCCTGGTGTGTCACCTGTGAGGCGTTCTCCTCCTGCACCACTTCCAACATCACCACTCTACCACTGTATAAGTCGACAACAACCAACGGGCTGATGTTTGGGGATCTCCGAGTGGATGGCCGTTAGCCGATCAGGCGTCTTCCTCTTTTTCCGCCACATTTCGTCTTCTTCGTCTGTATCATCTTCTTCTTCGAACTGTTTTTCCTATTATTCTTCTTCCTATTCTGCTTCGTCTTCTGGGGAGTTCAGCATGTGGTGATGCAATTAGCGTCAGAAACCACCATTCGCCTCTTCTATCCCACAACAATTTTGTGTTCTTCAGGTCCCACTTTTTATTCGACCTTGTCAGGTTCCGAATGTGTAACCTTTTACGCCCATTTGTTGGCATAGTTTGATAGTATCTTATCTTCCTAATACTCCTGTTCTGCATTTTAATACGAAAGTTCTAATTCGGAGCACTTTGAAAATCCGTAACTTTCAGCGTTTGACTAGTCTATCAAACGAAGTGTCGTTGTGGAATATCTTCCTCTTTACGCAAGAGTCGCTGGGAGTCATGTTTGCTCCTTAATTTTCAATTCTCTGTGTACAATCGCCCAAAAGATCCGCCGTGCCCTCGCCGGTCTTTATTGCGATGTGTCGAGGATAGCGAACCGGGGTACAGGATGAATGGTTGATGACAGAGATCAAGTATGACAGCAACAACTTGCGTCGAAGTAGTCGAGAGATCTCTCCCGAGCAAGAGGGTGGTTCTGATGCTGCTAAGACCGTTCAAGCATTGCTTCGTCGATTGCCTTTGCCTCTGAATTTAAACTTTGTTCAATCAGAACTGCTTCGTCATATTGATTATTGTCTATTTGTGCTTTTTATATTTGCTCACTATCATCTTCTTTACATGTTTGTATCGCTTGCCTATGTGTAACTACCAGCCCATTGACGATTGTGATTGCTTTTTGGTGCTCTCAAAAGGATTCGACTTTCCTCAAGGGCGATCTGAAATCTGAATGCAATCCATCCGAGCCGAGTGAAACTTAGCGTGTAGTCACGAAAATGTATCTTTTCGGTTTCTTTAAACAAAACTTTTCTTTTCGATACAGACAAGAAAAAGAGGCATATATAAACCCACAAAAGTGCGTCGAGAACCAACATCCAATGTATTAAGCCTGAGTCTCGGAGGAGACAATAATGGGGATTAGAAAAGAAAAACAAAGTATCCCGCATTTTTCAAAAAGATCCATAACTTTTTTTAAAAAAAACGAAGAAACAAAGAACATCAAGGGAACAAGCGGGGAAACATCGGGTTTGAACACAATATTTTTTCTGTTTTTCTTTGAAAAAACCAAACTTCGGAGTGGAACTGGAAAGTAGAAAAGCTGGACAAATATATGAAGATGCAAACTACTAAAAAAGACAGAAATCTGGGGCAAAAAGCAAGCAACATCCCAAATGGGAATAAAAGACACGGTACATGGAAATGAGTAATAGCGATAGACTCTTTGGTGAAGGGCCCACGTCGAACAAACCAACCAAAAACAAACCAGTAAATGGGTTGGTATACACACCCATTCACCACGGCATCTTTTACATAATAAATTGATTGCAAACCGGTCTCAAACCGTCTTTCCCATGCTCTTGGCACCCTGATAATTGTCGGACCCTCAGTGGCCGAGAACAGTTGCTGCTGGTCGTCTGGATCCGCCCGTAGATCCTGACGGCGCTGACGATCCGGTCGCAGAGGATCCCTGACCAGGTATCCCACTTGCCGTCCCGAACGCACTGGGCCCACGTGCTTGGTATAATTCATCTCCGGCACCGTTGCCACCACCCTGACCGGCCAGTGTTCCAGAACCGATGTACCCATGGGCACTCCCGTAACTGCCACCTTCATGCGCCGTCGATGCCGCGTAATCCAACCCCCCCGCGTTGTAGTATCCAGGATGCATTCCCGGAGTCTGGTGCTGACCGTTCGAAACGTAACCGGCACCGCCGTATACCGGATTCCACCCGGAATTGAGCGCCTGGCGCATCTCGCTGCTTCCGTGAAGGAACTCCGCGCCCGGGCTCCCGGCGTTCAGGTAGCTCCCACGAGCCGAGTTGAGTGAGCCGCTCCCACCCAAGCTGATGGACGAGTGACTGTGTGCGAGATAGGACCCAGGTGAGCCGGTCGACGAAGAACTGGATAAGGAACTGGTGGTAGCTGTCATCATGTCGTGGAATGCGCGTGGATTCTGCGGATGCGGGTAAAGGACTGCAGTTGCTGCAGCAGCAGCTGCTGCGGCGGCAGCCGCGACGGTCTGGGGGTGTGCAGGCTGCCACGGTGCATAGTAGCTCCCACTATTTGCCGATATGCTGGGTCCAATCGTCGCAGAACCATGTCGTTGGCCATTTAGTTCCCCAGAAGCGTTACTCAAGAACGGTGAGTAGTAGTTATTAGGCAACGGGGAAGATATCATCGTCTGAGCCAAGATGCCGGTATTGCTGTTTGACAGTGACCGTCCAGACGCTCCTTGCTGACTTCCCCCGCTTATCATCGTGGTAATGTCGAAAGCTGCGGTGGTAGCTGCGCTCGGTGGTGCTGGTGGAGTAGATTGGGCTGGAACGCTAAAACCAGAAGCACATCCCGTCAGAGCAGACAAAATGTTCCTCACAGGCTGGTCAACATCGAGATCTCTCCCGCTCACATCTCCAATGGATGACTGTCCATATCCAACATGCTGACGAGATTTCGGTTCCCCCAACCTTTGCGATTCTACATATGCATCGTGCACGTTGTGCCTGATTGGTGCGGGGGAGCCCGCGAGAGAAGAGGAGCTGTTCGAGAGATAACCAAACACGTTTCCGCCACGCAGGCTTCCCGACCCGCCATCCAGACCAGTCAAATTTGCAACTGCCGACGAAGAACGGCTCTTTGGCAAGCCATGATGGTGACTCGCACCATTCACCGATTCGGTCGTCGACCCCGGCGCCAACGAGAACGAGTTGAACGAGTTATCAAACAAAGAAGAGATCTTGCTTTCCTGCGCAACGCCGTTCGTCCCGGGAGCCCAGCTTCCTACTGCAGTCCCGAATCCAGACCGCGACTTTCCAACCGCCACATTCTGCTGTCGCTCCAAAATCGAGAAAAGGTTTGACTGCGGCTCTGGCTTGTCCCAGATGTCTGGTTCCCGTGCATTCGAACGGTCGGCTTTGGTCGTATCCGATTGCTCAAACAAAAGACCACGGCCCCAGCCGTATTTGCTGCTTTCGGATGACCCAAAGTTGTTGAAATCGCTGAGAAGACGTTCAGCTGAACCAACAGGACGCGAGATGGGTTCTATTCGCTCCACACTCGTCAGTTGGGAGATCGGATCGAAGTGGTCCGGCGCGTTCAACATCCTGTCAGATTGACGTTCGTTTGAAGCAGGCCTGCCTTGTAACTGACTGGACTCGTCATCTGGCAGTTCCCCGTAGACCCCAGCCTCATGCGCGGCTTCATCGACACCATCGTCAGATTTAGTCTTGTGGTCATTCGTTTCGTGGGGTTTTAGAGACTCATCCGCATTCTCTGCCGTCTCAACGCTTTTTCCTTCTTGGGCATCGATAATAGGCACAGCCGCAACAACATCGTCTTCACCATGTTCCTCTTCGCTCCCGACGTTCCACATCGTAGTTCCCGTAATCTCCCATCCAGTCTCCATATCTACCTTCTCCCCGTCACTACTCGTTCCTCCACCTGGCATGTCAACTTTGTGCTCGTCGCTCGCATTCCCTTCAAATTGATAACCGTCGATAGCTCCAGTAGAGTCAACAACATCTTCTGACTCATCGTCCTTCTCATGGTGATGGAATCCGTCCGGCTTATCAGCTACCGTTGGTGTGATCGGCGTGGTCACCGATCCACCGCCCTTCGATTCCTTTCCAATGACCAGCTGTGCGAGACCGGTCACCAGCGGAGCATGCATTCTCCTTGTGGACGCAGTCGGTGACGGCGGCGCAGGCGCCTCGTTAGGCGCAACTCCTCCAACCCTCCGCAGCGGTATACTCCCACTCATCGCCGATTTCGTCGCACCCGCCGCTTTTGCAGCCGTATTACTCGACGCGGCAGCCATAGCAGCTTTCACAGCGCTCACGGGTATTTTCTGAGACGGAGTTGCGCGAGCATTCACCGGGTTCAACGACGACGAATGCTTGCTTCGATCGCGAGACGTTCCCGAAGACTTTTTTGCGTTTACTTTGGGAACTAGAGCCCTCAACCTCTCGATCTCCGCCATCTCCCCGCTCTCACCAAGCCCGCCAACGCTCCCATCGGACACATCGGGCTCCTCCGCGATCGGGATGCCCGTACCGTTCCACGCGCCGTCGGTAGCGTACGAGGGTCGTCGCCAGGCGTTCACTACTGCAGGCGATGCCGGCGCAGGTGCTGCGTTCTCCGACGCTGCTGACGACGTTGATTTATCTTTGACTAGAGTGTGGAGGGTCGACCCGACGGTGTGGCTGCGCTTCAGCGTCGGAGGGTCACCTTGGTTCTTTTGTGCGTCTGAGGGAATTTGCAATCCCGAGGGCGGGATGGCTGAGGCACTGGACCGGGAAACGCTGCCTCGTGCGAGTGCGGGGTTGCGAATTCCGCTTGGGCCGGATGCAGAGTTGGAGCGCGGAGGAGCTGTGGTCGAGGGACGCTCGGTCACTGGGGATGCTGGGACGTTGATCGTGGTTGTAGCTGTACGTGAGGTGGAAGTACTCGCGGGGTTGGCTGAGCTTGAACCTGATCCTGCGAGTGCAGGCTGCAAAAAAAGGACGCATAAGGTCAAACTTCATTCAGGCTGAAATAACAGCACTTACAAAGTTCTTCTCGAAGTTCTCATGAGGACCGGAAGTGCTTCGATTTCTGGTCGCAGGGGACTCGGGAACCAATTGCAGCTGTGCTCGAATATCTTATGAAAATAAACAGTCAGTCCAACAGCTCGCCACCACATCGGATGCTTGTTTTTATTCTTACCTTGAGCTGGAGAACTGGCTCCTGCGCTACCCCCTGCTTTGATAACACCCAATGTTGCCGTGCTCAGCTGCGGTACAGCCCTCGCAGAACTTGCAGAAGAATTGTACCCCACCGAAGTCGAAGTCCGCCGCGAGAAGCCCGATCCACTAGATCCATGCCCGGAAGCACTCAAATGCCCACCAGACCCACCTCCGTCCCCCTCGTCCCTACCCGAACTCGATTTAGACGAAATCATGCTCGAAAAAGCGACCGAGGGGCCAAGGTAAGTGTTGCTATTGCTCCCGCTCGAACTGAAAGTCGCAGCACTGACCACGGGCTTTTCTTTAGCCAAAGGCGGGGTGGACGATGTGCCCTGACCCATTGCAAGCAGTCTCCCTACAATACGTCCCTGGCTGCTCCCTAAGCTCCCGCTCCCAATCGCACGGTTGGGAGAGCTGTTGCTCCGTACTGCAGAGGACTCCGAGTCGCTTCCCGCACGATCGCCGGACGGTCGCCCCTGCCTGGACTTCCAGTACCCTTCCTTCCCGTCTTCACCACCGCCCCCAGCCCTGTCCATGCCAGGCGTTTTGGGAAAAGAGAGTTTGTGCTTTGCCTCAGCTGCTGGGGATCAACTTTGACAGTGTGAAAAATGAGACAACGACTGTTTGGATGGCACAGTGCTTTTGCTGCTGTTGCTGCTGCTGCTGCTGCCCCTCGTAACGAGAATTCTTGTGCTCCAGTGCCAGCTTCGAAATTTACGTAGTGAAACAAACTAGTTGTGATATGGGTCGAGTGAGAGTTCGTTTTTCTTGATAGACTAGATTTCCTTTCTTCCGATCAGGGGATTCAAGAGTCTGGTTTCTCTGTCCGTTATAGTAGCCTTCTGAACACACACTTCGGATGGTGCACACAAGATGTCCAATGAGATATCTCGCTCGCTGTTTCTCGGATATACTTTCTTCATAAAGCGAAGGAGATATTTAGCGGTGCAGCAAGGAAATAGAGGTAAACATACCAAAGTTGGTGAATGGTAGCTCGCTCACAATATGTACAGGTGTCGCACTGAGAAGCGTCTCAGTGCCCAAAAAATCCGTCTTTGAGTCAGAGCGATAGAAGCAATGAGCTCTTTATGGAGGGAACAACCGCACTGGCCCTCAATACCACCGAATGATGCAATCGTCCACCGAAAAGGTGACGTTTTCTGAGCAGAGATATGAATGAATACTCCCAGCTAGTCTCAGTGATAAGGCTGAAAGATGCTGAAGGCGAAGGCGATGAAGTGACCCGTGATGTTCTTTGAGGTATTAATTTCGTTGTAGTGGTTGAATATGTTGGTTGGCAAGAACCACACGGAATGGGCGCTACCTGAGACAAGGTGCTTTGGAGAGGAATACTCGAAAAAAAGCCGATGTTAGCCGTCCAAATAGTGGCCGGGTGCCGCGGCGATGGAGTCAAAGTGATAGCGTCTGAAAGTGAACGGACCGAAACGTGCAAAGAAGCAGAGAATGTCCTCGTAGCGGCTAGCCGAGTGAGCAATGCGTCCGTCCGTAGTGATAAGCGATCGCCGGAGATGCCACAAAACGCAGTCCCGAAGTCTGAGGTCGCGGTGATTTTTTGTGTTCCGTCAGAAAAAGCGAGTTTTGTTTCGTGCAACCAACTTTTGTTATTTTTTAATATTTCTATCATCGATGCGTAAAAAGGCCGCTGTAGATGCGGTACCGGTCTGCTGTCGGGTCTACCCGCTTCCTCAGCTTTTGGAAAAAATCTACCACATCTTCGTCCCACTCCAACTCCTGCTGCACTTCGCATGATCTACTGTGTGGATCCCAATCGGACACAGAAGAAAGCTCAAGCTTGCACCCCGGACACGAAATGGCCTGCCCACGACCTCGGCTGTACGGTCTCATCGGGGAGTGCTTCAGTGGGTTATTGAGCCGGTTAAGTCGTGGAGGGGATGAACCCATTATTTTCGCTGGGGGTTCTGTTAGTTTTCGAGGCGGGTATGTTGACTCGCAGAGGTGTGAGCTCAGCGCAGTTGCAGTCGGAAATGCATGTGAGCACATTGAGCAGTGATTTGGGAACAGAGGGTACGATTCGGGGGTTGAATACACAGATGGTGTATCGAACGAGTGCTCCTATGTCAAGAGTCACAAGGAAGTCACATACATTTTAGATTTTAAGGTCTTACATCTCGATGCGTGAGGTACTCGGAAAGAGTGAGGTCACGGCCACACTGAGGGACATGCCTCTGGGTCTGGAAACCACACAGAATGCGGTAGTGAGGACAATCATTGTGCAAGTGGGCGTAGAGCTCTGTGAGATTCTTAAATGAGAAGCAATTTGATTCCAGGTAATCGATCAACAGAGGCGGGAGCGACTCCCAACCTCTGCTGCTGTTGTGTAGGAAGAGGTGAGTTTTGATGGCTGAAATTCATATATCGCCCACCTTGTGCGCTTGATATATATTCCGGACAGCTCTTTGAGCGAGAGCGGCTGATTTGGTGGAGTGCGAGTGGTTTCTTTGCCAATAACGTGAGTCGAATCCGAGTTTTCGGTGCCATCGAGGAACACATCGTTGTCATCGAGCAACAGGCTGCTTCGTTTCGGCAGCGGAATCAACCCAAACTGGTACGACATTTCCGCTTCTTCGCATGGACAATAGTGTCTCCGTCGTGCACAGATCGTGTGGTGATCCTTCGGGTGTGAGTGTCACTTAAGCGCTATCACACCTGCCAGGTCTCCTTACCCCCATGTTGCACCCCCTCACGCTCTGCCCACACGCACACCGCTCCCACTGCGATTCCCCGTCCCTCCTCCTCGCCAACTCCTCGCTCTCCCCATCCAAACCCTCGCTGTGTCTCTCCATAGCCACGTCCAAATTCTCCTTCCCAGTTTCGCCCCAAAATCAACGGATGCCGGAACTCGCTCGCATCATCCCGATTCCGCATCGACGAAGAGCCCAACACAGTCTCTTACATCTCTCGACCTCGCTCGACCCGGTCGCATCTTCATCGAAAACGATCGCGGCGTCGGAGCAGCGCATCTTCTCGACACTGTCGGCCTCCTGAAACAGAACCCCTCGCTCCGCGTGCTCTGCATGCAACACTGCGAGGTTATCGCTCGGTGCACGGGCAACCGTGATTGTGCAGAGGAAGTCTTTCGAGTACATCCTCGACGCGCTGACACCAGAAGATTGTGCCGTCCCTGCTGCAGAGGTCTTGAGTGCTGTGGAATGGTACCTGCACCATCTTGTCCGAGCCGTCTGCGACCTTCTTCATTCAACTGGTTGGTATCTGGTGTGTTGAACCACAGGAGTTACTTTGAATACCCGTGGTCGATCCCGCTCAGCGGCACCGCTATGTCCGTAATTCTTACCGCTGCCTGGGACCGCAGAGAGCAGCCCGATCTTCGCAACGGTGCCAGAAGATTCTCTTTGCATCTATCTGCGGGGCCATCTCGATGACGACAAGTACCACGTGTGGAACGAGCACATCGCCGGCAATACCGAATGGGAAGACCACGATGCCACAGCAATCACCCTTCGTGTACCCCCTATTCGTCGTCGATCTCCACTCGAAAGTCCTCGAAGCAAACGGGAACTACTTTGACGGGCGTAGCATGTACGAATCAGACTTCATTTCCAACGCAGCGGCCTGTCACGACCGCTTCGCAACATCGAAAGTTCCCCTCTTTGGGTTACCAGAACATACCCTCCAAATCGAGTCGCGCTGCATCTAGCGTATACCACTCGCCGGATCCCATTGGAACAACTGCATGCTAAACCAAAGGTTTGATTACGTTGACAAGACTTACCAAACAATCCTCCCACACCACTGCTTGTTTACTCATGCAATGATCAAACTTCGGGCGACATTGGCTCTGCTAGAGCCGGTGATGTCTACCTTGCACTCACATAAACCAATATCAAGTGTCGCAACGGGCGGACTTTACTACCATGTTGGAGTTGTCTGCACTCCATCTTCTCCGGCAAGGTCTGCCGTCTACTCTCAAAGTGTCAACCATAACAGTCAGCGCTGCTGTCCAATGTGATCCAAACGATATCTTGATCCCTGGAAATCTGGACATACTTTGAATCCACCCAACAACTTCCAGGAATAACGACAGTGCTTTGCTACGTGTCTATCTTGATGAAAACCTACTTACTGTCTCCACAATTTTCCCTCCCAGACATCCCTGACTTGCTTCAAATTGCCTGTCTTATTTACAGTGCAGTGAATCCAGTTCTATATTCAGTAAAGATTTCGAACTTGCAAGAGGACAAATTTGAGCGTTTGGGATATCAAAAGAGCACCACCCCCGGTAAATGGTCGGATGTCATGATCAAGTCTTTGTGGATTGCAATCCCAGTTGGTTTTGAGAAGAATGACAAACGTTTTTTTTTGGTGCATATAGGGGAAAGCTTGATTTGTGATATTCTTTTTCAGTTTGCCTGTTTATTTCCTGTTCTTGACGATGTTTTGTGATTGTATTATGATACACAGGTTTCTTTTGTATTTATTATGATCATACTTAGCTGAAATTGCAAATATTTGTCTATATTCTTGAATGTAATACACTTCAGCCTTCCGGTATCAGCATGATGGTGTGATTGTTTGGTTGAAACTTAGAGCATAGTAAATCTGCTGGTATGTTGGGTAACTTAGTGCTTGAAGTACAACATGCTGTTATATGTTAGACTGTAATGATGTAGTATGAGACAAAACTTCTGGGATTACATGAATCACCCCAATCAAATCGCACCTAAAAGAACTTTATCCCATAAAAGTGAGAGGAAACAAAATCAAAACAATTCCGTCATAAAGATATACTGTGGGAGCTGGAACAACAAAAGGTCATAAAGACATACTGTGGGAGCTGAACAACGAAAAAGGTCATAAAGACATACTGTGGGAGCTGAACAATGAAAAGATCATGAAGACATACTGTGGGAGCTGAACAACAGAAAGGAACTATTCTTCTGGCTGACTGAGAAGATGCTGGCGCAATGAAACAATGCGAGGATCATCTTGAGCCAGCGTATTAGTGTAAATAGACAGTGCTTCCTCACCGCAGCGCCGCATAGCAACAAAATTCGCAACTTTTTGGTGGACCAGACTCATCCCATGCAATGTTATTGCCACTTCTTCAAGATCACGTTTGTGAAATACTGCCAGTTTGATAGCCAATGACTCCTCATAGAACTTCAAAGCTTTGGCATATTCACCTTGTAATCGTGCAACAATTGCCATGTTGTTGAGCGTTTGTGCAACATCCATGTGCTCACGTCTATGGTACAATTTGACATATGTAACAAGTGATTCCTCATAAAGTTGCATAGCTTTTGCATAGTCACCTTGATTGCGTGCAACTGCTCCCATATTGTTCAGTGTTTTTGCTACTGACGCATGTTCACGTGTTCCATATACTTTAACAGTGATTGCCAGATCCTCTTCATACAATTGTGTCGCCTTATCAAATTCACCCTGACGGAATGCAATACTGGCTATGTTGTTGAGGGTGGTGGCTACATCTGCATGCTCTCGTGTCCTAAATGCTTTGATTTTGATCTCAAGTGACTCCTCATATAGCTGCATTGCCTTTGCATATTCTCCCTGGTCATCTGCAACAACTCCCATGTCGCTGAGTGTTTTAGCCACATCAATATGCTCACGTGTCCCATACACTTTTACTTTTATGTCAAGTGATTCTTTATAGAGCTGCATTGCTTTTGCATAGTCTCTTTGAGTGTAGGCTACCCCAGCCATATTGTGGATCGTTGCTGCTACTGATATGTGCTCCCCGGTTCTATATACCCCAATGGTAATCGCAAGGTCATCTTCAAAGAATTTCATTCCCTTTGAATAGTCACCAAGATAACATGCAACTGTTCCCATGTTACTCAAAGTTGTAGCTATGTCAACATGGAAACGAGTTCCAAATACTGCTTCTTTTATAGCTACTGATTCTTCGTAAAGGTTCATTGCTTTAATATAGTCACATTGCGCTCGAGCAACCATGGCAATGTTGTTGAGTCCTGCCGCTACTTCCTTGTGCACTCTTGTTCCATAAAGTCTGACTGTTATGGCAAGCGATTCTTCCATAAACTCCAAAGCCTTCGCATATTGTCCATGCTGATAAGATGCCATTCCCATATTATGGAGTGCTGCAGCTATTTCCAAATGCTCATGTGTCCCATAATATGCCATTCTCCTTGTATGAATGTCTTTCAAAAACAATAGACACTGAGAAAAGAACCCAACAAACTGGCAAAATAATTGGCACTGCCATTGAAGTTTGTCAAATTGCTCAAATAGTTTTGGAGATGCAGATTCTGCCGGAAAAACCTTACTGATTGCTTCTACGTGAGCAAGTAATTGAGTTGCTTTTGGAATTGCTAAAGCTTCATATTGATCATCCAATTTTTGTGGGAATACAGCAATAACTGACTGAATTGCTATTTGATTAATCATCTCACTTATGGAAATATCTAAGTTTGTCAAAATAACTTGCTGAATTAAGGGATGTGTAGAAAGCATGTTGTTTGGTGAGTCATATACAAGTGATTGACTGTGCAGAAGTTGTAACTGCTCATTTATGTCAAAATCTAAGTGAAAAGTTGTTTTCCCTTCAAATTCCTTTCCACATAAAAAGCAAGCTGCTCGTTCAGCAAGATCTAATGGAATGTCGCGACTTGCATAGAAAGAGAACACTTGCATGAGCAACGTTGCAGCAGGGCCAATAGAGTCAAGGCTAGTGTTAACAATTGCTGCGAGAGATAGCGACACAATTCCAAGTCTGTTGTCTGGATTCTGAGCAAGATAGCTGGTGATTCGAGAGACAAGATCAGAGAAGCTTGCCTGTTCTCGCTCCATAAGCGCAGCTGCTTGCTCTGCTGCCAGTGGTAGTCCATTTATGTGATGGAGAAGTGAGTCGAGAGCTGCTACCTCTGTCTGGCTGGACAACAATTGAAGAAATTGTTTGTTCAAGCGTTGACTTAAGAACTCTTTGGTGACACTGTCAGTCCATGTTTGGACTTGTAAACTTTCTACCTGAGGGTCGACCCACTGTCTCATTTTAACTGCTAATGTAGCATTTGATCGAGAAGTAACCAATACATCTCCTGTCAATAAACCAGATCTCTCCAAAATTTGATCAAGGACAGATTCATCATCGACATTGTCCAGAATAAGAAGATATCTAAACATGCTGGAGAGTTTGTTCGACATGAATTGCACAATATCTTCTGGTGCCAAAGTTACTGCATTAGGGAGACAGAAGTGGGTGGCAGCATAATTGCGTAGTGATGAAATGGCAATTGTTGCAGTATTGCAGGGAATCCAGAAAATTGAATCGTATGACTTTTGATGCTGCTTGGCATACTGGAGAGCAATGCTGGATTTTCCCATTCCCCCTTGAGCAACAAGATTTACGGCCCCCTTTTCAACAATCTGTTTTTGGACTTCGAACAAGATGTCATCACGGCCAATGAAATGCACTGGTGGTTTGGGTAATATGCGCAAATGTTCTATTAAAGAATCAAGGTAAGTTAGTTTCATTTCAAACATAGTGTGTTTGGTTCTGAAAAACTAACCTAGGGCGGTTTCTTGCAATGGCTGCACTAAATCAACCTGTTAAATTCTGTGTACCCTTGGAGGGCTTACCCATTGTTTTGTGCAATAGGCTTTTCTCTTGGGCTTGAGAAGTTTTTATGCTATTGCTCGATTTATGTTTTGGGCAGTCATGCTGTTTATTTTCTTTATTGTAATTGTTGAATATTCTTCTGTGTGGGAATATTTATTGCGGTGTGAGGGTGGCTGGTTCCTTGAGACAGTGGAACAAACCAAACACTCACACACCACAGGTATAAATAAAGGAGACAGTGGAACAAACCAAACACTCACACACCACAGTCTTCCTGGTTAGCAATCCCAGCCTTGATTTGTATTAGCCACAGAGTGCTTGTGTGCAACAAGGGAATTTGCTTTATCATCACCCCATATTCAACTGGGCCAAGAGACGGAACCTGGAGCTGTTGTGCTAGCTAAAGTACAGCTAAACACGCCCTACCGCTGCCAGGAGAAGCCCTTGGTTTTTAACAGGTGGTGGTTTCATCCAGGTCCCACCATTTTTGGACCTTTTTGTGCGTTTACTCAGGAACGTATTACCGGCTACACAAACACTTCCCTGATTACTCAGAATTACGGGCGATCAGTTTCGATTATTTTACGCATTTTTCTGAGCACAATATGTCGACAACTTCGAGGGTTCAGGATCGCTTGGCGAGGGCTCATGTTGGACAGCCTTTGGAACCTCGGGAACGATTGCGGCATCTTGCGGAGCGCTTGGGGGAACCTCGCAATGCGTGGAGGAATGCGTTTTTGTTGATGTATTCATTGGAGGACGTTGCTGGATTTTTGGCCAGTATTGGATCTGGCCAGATCGCTGTCCCGAATGCACTTGTGGAATTGCTAAACCGTGCGCGTGAAGAGGGACGCGCTGAATCGGCCGTATCGCTCGAGCAGCTTGAAATCGAGAACGATGCACTTGTGATGCAGTGCTCGGCGCTTGCGGATAACTTGGTTCTGGCGACGGATCAGCTTGATCCCATTGATGTTCCTGATGTCGAGGACGATGGAGAGAAGCGTTGGACTGATTCCCAGACCCAGACCGATTTTTGGGATGCCGATTTATCGAACCATGATGGAATTGGCCAAAACTTGGCAGACCTGCAGCAGGAACTGGCTAGTGCTTGTCGAGAGCTTCGCGTTGCACAGGAGAATGCAGCGGAAGCACGGCGCAAGGCAGCCAGTGCTGCAGCGGAGCTAGAGACGGCTCGATCGGTGGAGGCAAAGCGAGTTTCAGCTCTGGATGACTTGGAGAAGCAGTTGAAGGTGTCCCAAGAGCTTACCAGCCAACTCCGCATCGAGGCCGAACTGGTAGAGGCGGAATTGGCCTCAGTGAAGGCTGCCGGAGCCAGTCTTCGCACTCGTTTGGATCGCGCCAACATACCCGACGGCGAAATGGCGCAGCAGAGCGGGCGTGGGAGCGAGGTCTCTTCACAAAACGAAAATGGACCTCCAACGTTGGCAGATCGATTTTGTGGTCTGTGGCGAGCAGAATGCAGGGCCAACCACAAATTGCGTGAAGCTTTGGATTTATCAATTGCTGAATGTGACAGATTGAAGAGGGATCGTGATCAGATTCGAGCATTACTTGCAGTGTCATCATCATCTGACGATCAGCACTCTGATATGCAAGAGCTTGGACCAAAGGACTCGGCATCACAACAAGCTTCCCCAGTTTTACCATCTGCCCAATTTGTTTTGAAAGATGCAGCTGTACCAACAGTGAAAACACTTGGAACTAGTGATTATCATGGACCTACAGCGGATGTTTTCCAGAGCTTTCCAGTTGGCCAATCTTCCCCTCCACAGGGAAACATTGGACTGGAAATTGTTTCAGCACTCCAACAAACTGGGCTTCTCACCAAACGATCAGAGAAGTTAGACCAGAATGCTCTAAACAGCATACCTCTTTTTGCTGGGACTTCTTCTTCAGGCCAGGCTGATGATGCCAGCTCAAATGAGTTAGGGAAGTTTTTCAAAGCAGTGACAAAAGTTGCAATTAGTCAAGCTTGGACAGAACCAATGCAAGCTCAAGCTATGGTGCTACGGTTCAAAGATAATTCTGCAGTGTCACGCTGGTGGGACGATCGTGATGAACAGTGGAGGCGTGAGCGTGTTCAGGATTTGGAAAAGTTGAAGGAAGCTTTGATTGGTCGCTTCCGCTCCCCAGATTTCTTGATCCACGCCAGGCAAACTTTGGAATTTTTGCCTATTGAATCATTCCCATCATTGGATCAGCTGTTAAATGAAATGTCACGTCTTAACCAACTTGCCAAAAGTTCGCCAACAGGAAGCATCTCAGAGAACACCTTGATTCAACGTATTGTGGACCATTCAGCTTTTCCATCAACAGTTCGGGAATCATGGGACCAAGAAAGGTCCAAATTGGCTACACCATATCCAAGTCGCACTGTTGTAACAAACTTGGATATATTTGGAGTTTGGTGTGCTAAGAAGTTTTCTTACCTGAAGTCAAACCCTTTCGCTGATGCACATGCTAAGTGGATAAAAACAGCAAAGGATCCCAATGTCAAAAATGACTCAGTTGAGAATCAGCGACCATCATCATCTCAACAAAAGCCTAAAAAAGAACCGTCCGAAAAGTCAAAACGCCCCTTTCTGCCAGCAGAAGAGTTCAAAGTGAAGGTTGAAGATCCTGCGTGGCGAAAAGCAAATCCCAGTCCTTTCCCATGTCGAAACGCTGCTTGCAAAGGAGCTAAGCATTATAGACTGGACTGCCCCAATTATCGGAATCGGAGAGACAATAGTAGTGGTGCTCCAGCTACCACTTCCTCATCTTACACGATTTTCAGCAGTAGTGTAGCGAGCGGAGATTCTTTGACTGAGGAGGATTTTTACTGAGGGCCTCCCTTGAGGGCAATAGGGTGGCCTTAGTCGAGTTAGAAGATTCTCTTTCAAAGCCCATATTCACTACAACACACAGCAGGCCGTTGGCGGACGCCCCTCCCCCTGCTAGAAAGAATCAGCATCCGAGCGCTCAGTTAAATCCACGGTATTACCGAGCATTATGTACACATTTCAACGTCTCCCCAACAGTAGATGTTTTTGGGGATGGAGCTTCAAGATTGGCAAAGCAGTTTTGGAGCAAAGATCCAATAGATCTATCAGTTGAAGGTTGTTTAGGGCCGGATCCTACCAGTTTGGGTGTTCCCTGGCCAACTGAAGAGATTTTTTACGCAAACCCACCTCCACATCTGCTTGAGAGCTTCTTGAAAAAGGTCAGAAATCAGCGCTTAAGCTCTGCTTTATTAGTATGCCCTTATCGGACAAGGGATCGATCATTTGCTATCATCAAAGCTTTGCTTCAAGCACAACCTGTTCAATTGCCTTTAGAGCGAGACCTATTTTTACCAAGATCGGCTCAAGTACCATTCAGAAATCGGAGGAAAGACTTTTATCAGCAGAACAAGCCATTGCCTGATGAATGGGGTCCACCTAATTGGGGGCCGATTGGAGCTTTCTTGATTTCAGGAGACATTAAGAAATTGACATCCTTCCAGAATCTCTCAAATCAAGTGATTACATTTGAAAATTTGGAATCACGCCTGCTGAATCTTTTAGTCACCCCAAGTATTCAGCAGTTTTTGGCAGCAACACCAATCTACAACGTTGATCGTACTCCCCAAAATGGTTTGCACAAAAAGTTTTCTACGCTTATGGAGGCTATCACCACACCTTGGAAAGATGTGATGGATGAGGTTGTTGGGGAATGTAACACTGAAGTGACATCTGCGTTGGAAACAGATAGAGATCACCCAGTCAACCCCTCACCTCCTAAGCCAGTAGTGCCATTTTGGTGCATGGGAACTATTGATCACAAAGAGCATCCAATTATTGTTGATACTGGATCATCCATTTCCGTTGTGTCATACAATTTATATCATGAGTTGGGACTGTCTGCTCCACGACGTGAGTGTCACGAGCCACTAGAGGGCATAGGAGGTGCCAATACTGCCACTGAGGAGATAGTGTCAGATATTGTGCTCTATGCGTATGGTGGTCGTGAATTGCGGATTGCTGTCAGGTTTGTGATGGTGCAGCACTCTAGACCCCTTCTCTTACTTGGTATGGATGTAATCCGTCCAATGTGTTTTGTCATTTGCATCCGCCCTCTTCCTCAGCCATCATTTATGCAATCACCTCGGGATCCTATGACAATTGTACCATGTTCGTCGACCCCGAACTTGGTTCTTCGCGGGGGCAGGGAGAAGAATGGGGCAAAGAAAACACTAATAGTCTCAATGTCATCGTATTCAACGATAGAACTGAAATCCTTTCAGGCCATATTCACCATTGAGAACATCTCTGAAATTGAAAAATCAGAGATTCGACAAGCACATTTGGAATCAAAGTTAACACTCTCACAGAAGCAGATTAGCACTCTCTGTGATCGCGCAGGAATTGATCCTTTTAATCCACCAGAAGTTCCAAATGCATTCCTGAAAGTGTTGCTTTCTGATGGAAGATTCAATCTTGACATGCCAAGAGTGTTGGTCAAATTGACTTTGATGGTTGTATGCAAATTTCATAAGGCTTTCTCTTATCCTGGAAATGACTTGGGAGAGTTCAAGGAATTTCCTTTTGATGTGGAATTGATAGGGAAATTACCAGTAGAGCCCCCTCCCAGGAGATTCAGCCCAAAGCAAGTGGAGGCTGCCAGGAAAGAGTTTGATGCATTTGCCAGGCTCAAACGATATGGTCCGATACCTGATGCAGAGTATGTTAGCGAGGTGGTTGTTGGATTCTACCCTGAAGAATCTGGGAGAACACCACGTATTACCGGAGATTATACAGTATTGAATGCTCACACAAAGTTGACTCCGTACCCTTTCACTCCAATGCACTTGGTATTACGGTGGTTACAAAATTCTTCATTTGCTGTTGCATCAGGAGGTGATCAAAATAAGGCTTTCCATCAAATTGTGTGCACAGAAAGAGCAAAGCGTTTATTAGCAATACGAATGCCTGGATCAGGGCAAGTGATTGCTCCATCACATATGCCACAGGGTCCAAAGAATGCTCCAGCTCACTTAGAAAAATGCTCAGATTTTTCATACAAAGGACTTGTATGGAAGATAATGGTGAAATATGCTGATGATCAGAACCTGTCACAAACAACTGCATTCGAGCATGTTGATGCAGTTATCCATTGGTTACGACGGACTGTTCAGTTTGGATGGACTTTGAAGATGGCAAAGTCTTTCTTTTTGGTTGTAATGCTCAATGCACTTGGATTTGTGTTTGATCAGAAAGGCAGGAGGCCTGACCCAACCAAGTTAAGATCGGTCAAGAATTTATTGCCACCACAAACAGTTGCCGAACTTTGGATGTTTTGGGGTCTAGCCAGTTTTTATCGGGAATCAATTCCTGGCCTGCAGACAGACTACCGAATTTTATCTGATATGATCATTGAGGCTGTCAAGCGTTATCATGCAAAGCGTCCAAAGAAGAAGGTGTCTCACCGGGTCTCAGATGGCATCGCAGAGGATCTAAGGAGACAAGCTGATGTGGGGATTCAGCCTGTCAATGTTCCTGAAGATCTGATGCACAACGATGTCCTGAGGGTGAGAGAGAAAGACCGCAACATGAAGAAATTCATGGAGAGGTGTGAAGTACACCACTCAGCGGAATTTCTCAGTGCTTTTGAGAGGTTAAAGCAAGAACTGTGCAGTGATAGAGTCATAGCTGTAGTGCTACCTCCATATGAATATCTAATGTCACTGCATTTTGACACCTCCTATGTTGGAACTAATTTAACAATCATGCAAACACAACCAGACATGACAACAAAACCAATTGCTTTTTACAGCAAGGCCTGTGGTCCAACAGAGATGAAGCTGTGGGCTACGGAGCTCGAAGTTTGGGGATTAATTACGGGACTGGAAAGTGCTGAAAGAGCCGGCTTCCTGTATGGGGATTTCCCTTTCTCAATTGTTGTAGATCATGAAGCTTTGCTGTGGTTGAAGAATTACCAAGGTTCCAACAGAAAATATGCACGAATGTGTTTGAAATTTATGGAATACGCAGATCGCGCTGTAATTGTGCATAGGCCAGGCTACCTGCATGTTGTTCCAGATGCTTTGTCACGGTTGCCTCGTACTGAGGACTCTTGGTCAGTAACACGTTCAGCTTTGTATGCAATGGATGGTTCCATTGCTGTATCTAGTTGGATGCTGCATTGCAGTCAAAACTCCAAGCGGGAGACTTATCAGACGAGTGTGGGAACTGTAGGACCCCATACCCTGATAGAATTGTTACAGAATGAACTGCAAAAAACTCAATATGAACCAGCACAGCGTTATCTAGCAATTATAGAAAAAAATAATGGAGATTTGAAGCAGTGCAGTGAGCAAGAGCGAGTCTTTGCCACCTCTTGGGAATTTATAGATAATATTCTGTATCATAATGCTGGAGGTTGGAAGGTATTTGTACCAACTGAGGTTGCCGAAGCAACTATCCTCCAGGATAGACATGAAAGAGGTGGTCATTTTTCTGCTGAAAAAATGTTTGCTGCATTAGCTACAGTCTTCTGGTTTCCAAAGATGCTGCATAAGATCAGGAGATGGGTCAAAGGTTGCCAGGTGTGTCAAGATCATGCCCGAGCACCCCCTCATTCAACTTTCCTCCGGAATATTGCAGCCATAACTGGTCGTTGGGCTCATTCATCTTTAGACAATGCAGGTCCATTCTGTGGTTGTCATCCATTGATTGGCATTCTTGTTGTAGTCTGCTGCTTCTCTTCACGATGTCATCTCTACAAGTGTAACATCAACCCAACATCCGAAGAAGTTGGCAATTTGATATACGAGAGATATTATCCACTCCATGGTTTACCAGAGAGATTCACATCAGATAGAGGATCTGCCTTTGTTAGTGGGATGACGCAGACAGTCCTGAAGCGATTGGGAATCGAGCAGCATTCTAGTACAGCTCATCATCCACAGGCTAATCCATATGCAGAGAGCACAGTGAAATTGGCAGTTGCAGTTCTATCCAAATTAGCTGATGCAGTGTACGATGGGGATGACTGTGGGTTAGCATGGGAGCGTTACCTTCCGATGGTTGAGTTCGCAATCAATTCACAAGTTCGAGCCAGTAATGAACCTTTGGGAGTTACCAGATTTGAACAGGATTTGGGATATAATCCCACTGGTCCAGGAGCCCTTATCGATTCGTCAGAACATCGTGCCCTACGGTCAGCTGATGCAGAAAGACTAGTCGATCGATTGAGGGAATTGCAAATCCAGTGCACTACACTTTATTCAGAATATCAGGAGTATTATAAAAGAGCTCAGGACACTAAGAGGCCAATTCCAATATTCAAAGTTGGAGACGATGTTATGCTCACCACCAAGCATATGAAGTTCTATCAACGGAAACTATCGGAATCTTGGGTTGGTCCATTTGTCGTTGAGGAAGTGGGCAAGTATGACACCTACTGTCTTGCACTTCCCAAAAAGTTTTCTCGTGTCAATCCTTGGTTTCATGTTTCAATGTTGAAGAAGCATGAACCTCCTGCTCCCCGGCAGCAAGGTCGAGATAGGCCAGAACCGGAGCTCGAAGAAGATGGTGAATGGTATGAAGTCGAACGAATAGTGGCTCACCGGAAACATCGCGGGAAACTCCAGTTTCGTGTGCGTTGGTTAGGCTATCCGCCCTCTGATGACTCCTGGGAACCTGCTGACGAACTGGAAGAACATTCAGCTGACACTGTTGCAGAGTACAAGGAGCGTGCAGGTGTTTTCATTCTTTTTGAGTTTATCTGATGACATGAGCTTTGGTGACCCAAAAGCTCATCTTCGAGGGGGCACCTGTTAAATTCTGTGTACCCTTGGAGGGCTTACCCATTGTTTTGTGCAATAGGCTTTTCTCTTGGGCTTGAGAAGTTTTTATGCTATTGCTCGATTTATGTTTTGGGCAGTCATGCTGTTTATTTTCTTTATTGTAATTGTTGAATATTCTTCTGTGTGGGAATATTTATTGCGGTGTGAGGGTGGCTGGTTCCTTGAGACAGTGGAACAAACCAAACACTCACACACCACAGGTATAAATAAAGGAGACAGTGGAACAAACCAAACACTCACACACCACAGTCTTCCTGGTTAGCAATCCCAGCCTTGATTTGTATTAGCCACAGAGTGCTTGTGTGCAACAAGGGAATTTGCTTTATCATCACCCCATATTCAACTGGGCCAAGAGACGGAACCTGGAGCTGTTGTGCTAGCTAAAGTACAGCTAAACACGCCCTACCGCTGCCAGGAGAAGCCCTTGGTTTTTAACACAACCACCCTGTAGGCAATTTCGCACAGTTTTTCTGACACAGGAGAAAGATTGATGCAATTGTTCAAAAAAAGGCTAGATATGGTGTTTGGAAGAGTTTTGTGAGATTCCGGCCGAACATGCACTTTATCAACAAATGCTTCGGATGAGAAAAGACTGACTTTCTGATCCTCCAAAAATGACTGTGATACTGAATCAAATTTTGGAAGCTTTTTGAATGGTATGAAATTCCCTGAATCATCTCTAGAACTAATGAGAACTGGGCAAAGGCGAATATTGGAGTACAATTTTGCCAGCTCAACACCTTCTTCCATCTCTGCCAGCACATTATCTTCCTTGCTGCAAATCAAATTAGTAGCTCCACTTTTAAGGTTATAAATAGCTCATACATGTCAAGTATGTTTTTGTTCAAAGTTGCGAACGATTCAGCGCTGAGGAGGTAGACAATAATACGACTCCTCTTCAATCCGTTGAGAAAACCCTCTTTAAAGTTTTGAGCATCGTTCAAGCACCGCTGGTCCCAGAAAACACGCACTTCAGTGCCTAATCGACGACTTCCGACCTTTTCCAAGTACGGCACCAGCATGGCAACAAGTTTTTCTTCACTATGCCAGCGATACGAGATAAAAATATCATGAACTGAAGCCCTGTGCTCTTTGCACATCCAGGCATTCCCATCCTCATGTAGAGGCAGAGGAAGAGGTTTTGACGAGCTTGTGGTCTGAGATTAAATTATATCAGATGCTTTCAAACACATTAATGAACGGATCCTGTTTTACCGCACGCAATCGCCATTCCACGTTAATACAAGACTTGGACATTAAGGCACTCGCAACATCGTGATTGTCCACAATGACCAGCCGTCCATCCGAAATATCTCTGCTAAATTCAGGCGCGAAATCTTTAAAGCAGTGACCTGCTAAATCAAGCTTTGCGAGGGTAGCGTAAGAGAACTCGGCAAATGTAGTGTTCGTTGCCAGCTCGAGCTGCACAAGTTTGGTGTCATTGCTGAGAGGATCTGTTGATTGGATTGTGATAGTCGATCCCTTCAGGGTGCTGCTTTTCTTGACGAACAGCCTTTTCAGTCCTTTCATTCCGGTGTGGTTTGTGCGTCTTTGGGATACAAAACTATAGAAATGGCTGTGCTAACGGAAGAAAAATGTGGGGAAACAAAAAGTGGAAAATGTTTCTTTTCAATCCAATCCATCAAGAAGCCATCCAGCTATATAATCGTTGCAACTCAGGATTTGGGTGATCAGCTCCGGACTACCTAACGGACAGGAGTTGATCTTGGGTTTCATGATCTTCTCCAACTAGCATTCCCTGTGCGTAATAATCAATACAAAAATTATGCAAGAAGAGCATTGGTATTCAGCGCTTCTGTGATCTTTTTGTCTTCGGATTCACGCCATGATCGTCGTTGACCCGGCTGATCAGCCAGCGACGTTGCCGTGCGTGTCTAGTCTTCAGAGTATTCTTCTGATAAAAAAAATAGTGAAAGATAAGCATACTTGTGTATTAGATTGTCGTGGGCATATGAGGGTTCGGACTTTGGAACTGTAAATCGTCGTCTCCCTCGTAGCCGCCTCCCTGGAGAAAGATTATCAAGTATATCTCCTTCTTATAAAACGTGTTTTCATATTTACTCTCAGTATGGCAGAGACCGAGCCGGAAGCAAGTCCCAGGAGACTGCATTTGGTATGATCTTCTATTGTATGATCGCGACGTCGATGTTGTTGCGAAAAAGTCTGGGAAGTTGGATATCCTTTCGGTGGCCTTCCAAGGTTAGCTTTTTCTTGTCTGCTACCATAAAGATGTTGAACGAGCTGAAGGAGGAGACGGAGGCGGAGCTAACACCACGACACTAAGATATAAGGGAGGATTCACGCCCTCTCTCCTTGTCGTAAAGCAGATGTCGTATTATCTTAATTTTTTTGTTTAGAAAACAAAAGGAAGGTTGACGAACGAATTGATTTAGCCAGAAGTAAAATTGGTCTATTTTCAAAGCCCACAGTTCGGAATGAGTGTAATCATAACCTGGCAGCCTCCAAGGCTCATCATGAATCTTTCTAATCAGTCCAAGTGCAATCACGAATCTTGCTTTGGACCAAATGTCGTCCCATCCCCAGGGCCGGTGTTCTCACACCAGAAAATTTATCGCACAATGTGATTGACCTTACCCCAGGGAGGGCGCAGGGCTTAAAAACCTAAACTTAACCTGTACGCCACAACGCTTTTGAAAAGCTCGTCGTGGGTGGTGCGAAAGATCAGTATTTAACTCCCAACAATGCCCCCATCATCTCCAACAATCAAACATGCAAAAGTCTTACAACCTTTTACTACTCACCCTCGCGATGCTCCTGCTCTCAGCCATCGCCAGTGCTTTCCCAAGCACCATCAACCGCGATCTGACCAAGCGGAACTCGTCGCCTCTTCGTTCTTCCCAGGTGCTTCAACGTAGAGACGATGACGACGACGACGACGACGAAGGGCGTCGGAATGGTGGCGGCGGCCGTGGAAACAACACCGGCGGCGGAAGCAATAACGGCGGAGGAAATAACAACGGCGGTGGAAACAACAACGGCGGCGGTGGTGGAAACCCCGCAAACTGCCCAACTCAAAATCTATGCGGCGGCGACGATCTCTGGACCGTGATCAATGGTCTCTGCATCGAAACAGACGAGTGCGGCGTGTTCTCCAGCGGCGCAGAGTGCACCCGTTGCACAGGATTCGCGTATGCATATGAGCTCCTTGGTCTATTCAGTTTCTTTTACCTGTGTGTTTATCTGCAGGATCGGCGATGATGATCTTTTGGAAGGCGGAGACAGTGACGATGACGACGAAGGGCGTCGGAATGGTGGCGGCGGCCGGGGAAGCAACAACGGTGGCGGAAACAATAACGGTGGAGGAAATAACAACGGCGGTGGAAACAACAACGGCGGCGGTGGTGGTAACCACGCAAACTGTCCAACACAAAATCTATGCGGCGGCGACGATCTCTGGACCGTGATCAATGGTCTCTGCATCGAAACAGACGAGTGCGGCGTGTTCTCCAGCGGCGCAGAGTGCACTCGTTGCACGGGCTTTGCGTAAGTCCTATGTCCTGCCAAAGATGGTCTGTTTTCTTGGTACTGAATTGGATCTTTTTTGCAGGGTTGGCGATGACGATATTATCGAAGGTGGAGATGACGACTAAGCGATTGTGTTTGGCGAAACCGTTGATCAAAACATTTGTAAACTGAAAAAGCTACATGCGTCGTTCAAGCATATCCAATCGGCCGTTGAAAGACCACTTTTTCTTTTCTTGGAAACATATTATGTTTTGGTTGGGTTGGTAGTATACAGGGTGGTTAACAGCTTTCAATCTTCATCAAAAGTGGTGGTTTGGTTGCTCAACTTCGGCATGCATATCAAAATATGTACACAAGGACGTTCACTGGTCTAGAAGATCTCCAAACGATCTTTGATAAAAGCGGCAAACTGCTGTGCTTTCTTGCAATGTATTAAGAATGTGGCAATGAACAGACTACGGCAACCAGCCAGATGCTTTCATTTTCCAACCCAGCCATCAGCATTCCCAATGCCTAAGATCACTCCAAACTTGGATACCTCGCAGCCCCTTCCTCACCCACCTTAGCCCCCTCACTCTCCTCCTGCTGCCCCTCCTCCTCTTCTCCATCCTCCTCCTCGTCCTCCTCACACCTAAAACTCTCATCCCCCGGAGCCCCCCTCCGCTTCCGACCCACTCCTTCCTCCTCAACCTTTCTCCCGCCCCGCGGCTTCAACGCATAACTCCCAATCCACTCCCACACCCTATGCTGCTCCCCGCGGAACTCCATCACCGTCTCCCGGATATTCGAATTTCTCAAAACATACCCCTGCGCCTTCCCCCACACCCGCACACGCGTCCTCGCATCGCTAGCGTACCATCGCGTCCGCCCGTTCGCGTCGACCATGGGGACCCAGCCATGTCGGACCAGGTCGGCGTTCTCCGGTGTGGGTTTGGAGTTGGCGGCAAGGGCGGCGGGGGGGAGGTAGTGGTCCCGCAGCTGCGCGACGGAGAGACCGGGGACGGGGTGCCGCACGGGATCTCGGCGGTGGTTCTCGGCTTCCTCGTGGATAGAGTCCAGCAAGTCCTCGACGAGCTGGTACACGATCCCGTTCTCTCTGGTCTGCGACACGTGTCGGCGCCAGTACACCATGCACCCTACCGTGACAAGCACAGTCAGCCCAATCTCGACCGCGTACCCCGCGAAAAAGCCCCCGATCGATCGCGTGACTTGGCACGACAGCGGGCGCTCGGGAGGGTTGCGCGATACAAAGAGCCGGTGCTGGCCGCTGTCGTCCAGAACGGTGTACACGTCCACGTCCTTGCGGTCGCCGGGGAGCTGGGTCGCGAGCCGCCGCACGAGCATCTGCCACAGCTCCTCAAACTGCTCGAGCGAATCGTGATGGTTTTTGCTCCACGCCGCTTGGATTTGATGTTTTGCGACCCGCATCGGCATGCCCAGAACCCGGCGCGGTCCGCGTCTGGTCCACACGAAACCGAGGTCCATGCCCGCCGCAGCGGACTCTTTCGTAAGATCCAGTGTTCCGCATTCCAGTTTGCCGACCCAGCGACGGACATGTCCGTCGACAACGAGGATGATCCGGTCGACTTCGGCGAGTTTGCGGTCTTCCTGTCGCTTGCGCATGTCCTCGGCCTTGCGCTTCTGCTCGTCGGGGACGCAGACGGGCGCGTTGAAGGGGAACGGGAGGAATGGGAGTGCTTGCGAGAGCGGGGAGGCTTGCAGGATGTAGTCGGGGTGGTCGCACGACATAACGAGTTTGTCGACGCAGACGGCGTGGTCTGGGCACTTGATGCATTGGGGCATGAGGGGCGAGAGGAAGTGCTGGTGCGATTCGAGGTCAAAGTCGATGCTGGGTCGTCCGGATCGGTCGCAGAAACTCAAAACTTCGTAAACGGTGTTGTACCACGAGTAAACAGCGAGGAATGCGGATGCGGCAATGATGAATAAAGTGGGCGCAATGAAGCTGCCGCTTGACGATGATTTCCGTCGTTCTCCCTTCTTCCGTGTCGACTTTTTGGATTCGGCTCCTACTGGATTGGATCTTTCGGTACTCTCGCCTGTTTTCTGGCGCTTCTTTCGTGGCTTTAGAGGTACAGTCTGGTTTTCCAACTTTGCTGCAAATTCTTCCGCATGTTTGCTTGCCTCCTCCTTTAATCCACTAACGCTCTTCCTCCTTCTAAGTCTGACTGCAGTAGCTGGAGCAGGTTCCACGAATTCCTCTTTGACTTGAACTGAAGGAGGCACCGAGTCGCGCTGAGACTGAGCGGCGGCAGACTTTAGTCCGTCCCTAATTCGAGCCGGAGTTGCGACAGCCTTGCGCAGCCTTCCGAAGTTTTCGCTCTCTTCTCTCATGGATGGTGGGCTAAACACCGATGCACGATCTTCCACTGCACGCTCCTCCACTTTGATTCTTGCCTGTGCCTCTTGTCGCATAGGAGTCGACCATTTAAACATGATCGGTTCCGGTGGTGGGACATCACCATCGTCCTTTCTCTTTCCCGACTTTCTGAGCCTCGCTGCCGCTTCGGCCTGTTTCCGAGGCGTTTCACCGGCAGAGGTAGGGCTCTGGAAGGGGTTTTCATTAGTGAACCCTGAGGGGGGTTCCCTTTTGATATGCGGGGTGGATGTTTTCGACATAGGGATATTTTCCAGGTCTTCAGTCCCGAGCGTTCTCCTTCGTCTTACACCTGGGGTCGTCGCATCACCGATCGGGAATGCTGGAACACCCGGGTCGAAATGGATTCCGACGGGAGGACTTGAGGGTTCGACCGGAACCACCACAGGTTGAGGGGGCGGTTCATTGCGGGGTGTTCCGGGTGGTGATTTTGGCTTTATTTTCTTGTTGCGGATGTGTTCAGCGAGCAAGCGGTCGCGTTTGTCAAGGATGTTTTCCTTGAACAGGTTGACGTAGGTGTCCCGCTTCGCCTTGCTGGTGGGCAATCCAACGCCATGTGCGCTCAAAGCGATGATCAAGTCTCTGACAGTGTAGGTTGACACGTCGAAGCCGTCCCTCAGATAGTCGGGCAGGTCGATCCCCTCCATTTCAGAAGCTCCAAAGCTCTGGAAGTCAGCTGAATTTGACGGCACCTAGAAATGGGTAAATTGTGGGGCAGTGGCTTTGTGGGAATGGCTGTGGCTTGTGATGGGTGCACAACAGCCCAAGTTCCATGTCCTTTCCACACTGCAACCTGAAGATCCCCATCCCAATTCTGACACCTTTGCATCGACATCTCCATCACAACTTCTGGCAACCTCAAAGCCGTGAGTTCTCCATCGTGCGCACATTGAACATTTGAGATCATAGGTTTGATGACAGCTTCGAGATTGTCTGCAGCTATGATGGGGGGTCGATACAAAGGTCCTGACGAATTGGGTCAGGCCTATAAATTGATAATGCATGCACGGGTTAGTTTGCATAAAGTTATGTAAATTAACAATAGGTGGATAGTTAAGTCATTGTATGCTTACTCCCTTGTCTGGGAGGCTCTGGCTGCGGCTATGTAATCTGACTGACCAGTCAGGTTTGCCGGTATTCATTATTGGCGTCGTTTGCCTGTATTGGCTGAGGAATTTCTATATCAACCAAAAACTCATGGCATCGAATGCTAAATCCGAGCCCATGCCAGCTAATTGCTGCATTTGCAAACATTACGACGTAACCAGTTCTTGAGTACCTTGATGGATTGTTTGCAAAATCTGCATCAGCTTATCCTTGTGGTCGAAACTGTTGTTATTTATTTCATCTGATGAGTCGACCTATTCATACATTCTGTCTCATCAAGTACTTGGTTTGGGTATATTGGTTAGATATAATGCAATCCTAAATTTATACCGATAGATTCTATTCAATGGATGTTTATCACACATTTGAGGTTGAACCTGATGTTGTGCGAGAATATTTACTGCATATGATAGATCTGGTCTAGTCTTCGTTGCTAAGTACAAGACTTTCATTAGTTTGGAACAATATTGATTTGCGGCTTCATCAGTGAGTAGCAGCAAATTGTATTCTCTTTTGTAAGACGATGACATTGGAGTTTTGGCAGGTTTGGTGTTTGTACCCCATAGCTTTACAGCTTCTTAAACCTTCTGTGCGTAAAGTCCGTTGCCTAAGAAGTAACCATCTTCAGTTTCCAGTACTTGCATTTTCAGTTTCTATTTTGCTTTGAGATCACTTCCAAAGGTAAAAGATGAATTCAAATCATCTTTTAAAATACTACATAGCAGAGCGAACAGCAAAATCAGTCAACCTTCAACCTGTGATATCACCCAAACCACCCACTGTAGAGGAGCACAGGCACCACTGCTGGAATTGCAGCTACCAATTCTATCACTGATTGAGGTCTGATATCTCTGGGATCAATTTGTTTGTGTCTTTAAAGATGGATGCAATGTGACAGGAAGGAAAAAGGTTCTCCCTCCTGTCAGTCGCAGAAACAGGAACAGGGCACAGCATTTTGGAGGTGAAGATGAGAGGAGTGATCCGGCTGGATACATGGACATTGATAACAGAGGGCGTCATGTGACATGGGCCAGGATCGCAAGGGGGGGAAGAGGCGCAATGGAGATGGGTGTGTGAAGTCAGGTAGCCTGCAACAGCAAGTAGTGAAGATAGCTGGACGAGATTATGGGAGGCCTACGTGACCAGATAGCAACCTGCCATGCAATCAGTAGCATGGTCACATGATGGAACAAAGATTGTTTCAGGATCATGGGACAGTACAGTGATGGTGTGGTCAGCGACAACAGGAGAGCAGCTGATGAAGCTTGAGGATTACAGTGATTGGGTGCAATCAGTAGCATGGTCACATGATGCAACAAAGATTGTGTCTCAATCAATCAGAAGTGAAGTGATTTTATGGTCAGCAGTTACAGGACAGCAGATTGTTGCAGACCGCTCAGTAGATGAGGAAGACGGAATGGGAAAAACAAAATGGTGCTGAAATTTGACAAAGATGGATAGGAGACTACGTATGATCACAACTTTTGGCTGTCGGCTGAGATGAGTGGAACCATGGCTGGTTCTGTGAATGGAGGAGCGTGCACAGTAATGAGTTCAAAGATATTCTGTTTTTTAAAGTAAGAATTCAATTCTCAATTAATACATATCCTGTGATACGCGTGGCACTCTTCCTGTGGCTTCCTGTCTTTCTGCCAGTCTTTGCCTTGCCAATAACGCTATCAAACATACGCATGGTTCGGTTAGTGGGATGTTGCTACTGTGATGGGGGGAAGAGAGAACTTCACTTGCACCTGGGAAGAGATGCAGCTTGTTTTAGGGCAATCGATGATGATGGAATCAGGCCGGATCTTGCAGTCATTTTGGGAGGTAGATGAGGTGTCGCAATGATGAGGATGGATTAAACATGATGTTGTTTACGTATTGGGAATCTGACGATGGGGGTTACTAACAATTGTGGGGTGTTCGCTCTGAGGGAATATTATATCACAATCTGCCTCTGACAAATTATTCTAGGTGGATCTTTTATCGCAGCCTTAACAACAAGATGGAAAAGTAAGAGTGTCGGTGGACATTGTTAGCTAATGTTTTTGAAATGGATTTGTATGGAAAATTGTTGAAATCATTCATGCCATGCTTGGTTGGGAGATGGGAGACCTTTGAGTTGTACCTAAATAAGAAACATCATTGAAATCAAGCTTTCCGCTAGGAAGATGTCAAATGCATTGGGTTTTCTGTCGAAAAAGAAGCAACCATGAGTTTGGTGATGCTGGACATCCAAGATTACAAATTACTTAATCAATGCAGCCCATTGCCCCATTGGCCACTGGATAGAAGTTCTCTCCAGTCCTGATGTTAAATGGCTGATTTGCCATAGAGCAGAGCTATTTGACTCACCTTGTGGTTCTCCATTGTAATCTTGTTGCAATTTGCAACCATATTCTTGGTCAGTACATGCAGACGCACTGGCATATACCATGCTATGTTGATGCAAAAAGTGCTAATCAGCAGTTCCTCGTTGTGTCACCCATTTTTCAATGTTTGCACTCTCATGTTGACACTTTCTAATCACATCTCTTCTCATTATCCAGGCACAATCGAGAGGAAGTATTAAGGTTCGGCGGGTCCAGGTCAGGTCCGGGTTTCAGTGGCGACCCGCACCAAACCCCTTGGGTCGGGTCGTGTTTGTCTTGGGACCCGCCGGGTCACTGACGGGTACAAAGGAGGATTGCTTGAATTTTGAGTTAGACCACGGATATTTACATGAACACTTTGTGTCTGTGTGGACAGTGTGTATTTTAGAAACACTATCGTAAAAAGAAACAAAACTCCACTGAACAATCACAAGTTGATAGGTGGAACAGCCCAAATCAGCTTCTGTATCTGGTTCATATCGTCAGAGTCCCATCCACCACTGGTTACGTCCTTCGCCAACCCAGTCCTGATGAACCGATCAATGTCTTCATTTGAAAGCATGAAATCCTTGGCTAAACCTGTCTTCCAAGGTTTCCAATCCACCTCAGGGAGCGTTATGGACGAAAGATGCCCGATGTATGCCGTCCAGAACCTTAGCCACTCAGAAGGATATGCATCCACTAATGCCCTGAACATGCGATAGATAGTGGCAGACGTACTTAGCAAATTATATTGCGTCTTCTTGGAAAGTGTCCGCGTGGACAGAAAGAACAATAGCTTCGTTTTAGCTTCTCTATCACATCGGGTTTTACTCGGGTCTGATTTTTGACCCGAGAAGGGTTTTCATACTGGACCCGATACCCGACCCGGATCCGACCCGAAAATTTTCCATGAAAACCCGGCACTCGGGTCGGGTACATTTGGTCAATGGACCCGGACCCGACCCGAAAGACCCTAAAACCCGCCGATCCTTAGGAAGTATGTTCCCCTGTCCAACAAGAGGGCAGACGCTATTTGAAGCCTAGTCAGTGTTTCTTTAAGTAATGACCGTTAAGTGGATGTTTAGGGATAGCATATCAAGATATTTTTTTTGGGGACATACAGGATTGGGAACATCTTTTAATAGAACATTGGGTGAATCAAACTTGAATCACAGCGAGATGGAGTTGTCTATTGTTCTTTCTTCTTTGAACCATCTCGTGATTTGTCAATAGCGCTGCTCAAGCCAAACTGTCTGACATTGAAGTGGACAAAAAGCAATGCAAAGTGTCCTGCACTCCAGAGCACATTGAGTACGACAAAGAGGTCCGGGTATCGTGATGGTGGTGTGATGAAACCCTCGCCAAGATGCCACAGCAGCATTCCTGTGTAAGAAATCTTTGGGCGGGAAAGAGGAAAAACAATCAGCTTTTGCTCCAAAAAGAAAAAATCTTGTATACCATCTCAAGCTTCTGAATCCAGTTCGAGTTCCTTTGCCTCTTTCCGTCAACATCAACCTGCATCACCACAGCATTCCATATCCCCAGTGTAATCCAGTATGGCACCACAAGTCCATCACGTTTGAGGAGTGGGAACATACTGAACACCGCGACGTTCTGGAACCATCGATGACCGAGCTTCGAGTCACTGTCGCTCACCATGAGAAGAATGGAAGGCATGAGTGGGAGCAAGATCGACTTCTCATGAACTTGGAAGGAAAGGAGGAAAAAGGCGAGGGAGGAGTTGAGGAGGGCGTAGAGAAGTGTGTTTGTGGTTATTTTGCGGTGTAGGAGGAGGTACATTGATGTTGGAAGCACTGCGAGAAGGGTACTCACTGCACTGAGAAGGCAAAATCAAAAACGTTGACCATATCCACTGTCCATCCTTTTATATACCTGACGAGAACGAGGCGGTTGAGTTCAAGTAGCTGGCGAAGTTTGATGACGACGCTGATGGAACACCACACATTCGCCACCTTGTCTTCATATAGTCCCCGCTGGATCGGAAATACACGCCGGAACACTTGTACCAAATCATCCATCGATGATAGTGCGAAAGGTGCAAGAATAACCGAAAAAGTCAAGATGGTTGTCACGCCAATCTTTGCAAGAGTGTAAACGCCGCGCAGTGCACCAAGTCGAGATGCTTCGGAAAGACAAACGCCAAGAAGATAAAAGAAAATCGGGAGGGCGTAGTATAATGCCATCTGTTTGAAGCAGAGCGAGAGACAGAAGAATATGCTGCCAATGGCGTATTGTTTACGATCAAACATGACAACGGCCCAGTGCGCGAATCCCAACATTGCAGAGTTGTATCTTTATTGAAAGACGTTGAGCGCATGTTCAAATACTTAAGATGTCCAAACTCACTGGAAGTGACCGTGGTCAATCAAGATCAGAGCGGGCTGGAGCAGAATCACAAGCAATGATGTGGGCTTAGGAGAATTGTTAGCATATTTGGATCAGCGAAATGAGCGGTTCGACATACGAGGGCATTGGATCGATGCTTGCACCATGAGTGTACTATGAGCCACACCGCGGGCACGTATATCCCCAATTCAGTTGCCAGAGCCGTGAACCGCATAAAGGCTCGAACTTCGTGTGTCTCCAGACCCCTCGAATCATCAAGAGCGACCCATGACGGATTGATCCAGTCCGCTCTACCAAAATTCATTGCGTCAATTGAGTAAATCGTGTATATTCAACAGCATACATCCAGCCGAGAAGAAGCGAGTGGTATGCTGTGAGGGGCGGGTAGTCCAGACCCCAGTACTCCAAGTCGTATTTGTACCATTGTGAGATGGGGAGGTGGAGAGTGATTTCGAGCCAGTGCCGTTGCGCTTCAAAGTCGCCGTGAAGAGGTGGAGCGTTGAATCCTGACGCAAATGACGATTTGTTAATCTTGAGAGGTCGATCTAGATTCATGCCAACCTGAATGTGTGTGCAGACCGACGCATGCTCTGATAAGTACTGCTGCAATGACCGCCGATGCCGCCACCGCTGGTTCAAACTGGCCCTCAGGTTCCTCTGACATTCCCGTGTTGAAGCCACACGTAGTACCAGAAGCGTGAGAAAGGTTGGAACTGAAATTGAATGTGCTGGGACGAGAACTTGTCTTTTGCGCAGATACTATTTCTGTATTAATTCCAGGAAGAAAGAAGATTCTCCAGAAAAAAGAGACGTAAAATATAGAAATCAAAGAATCAAACCACATATTGGGTGATCTCAAATCCAATCCACAACATCAGACGTGGCCCCTCGTCCTTTGATGTTTGCATTTTCCTCTGCGACCCGCATCGCATACCTGATCCGATCTCTCAGAGCTAGGGGTCGAGCAGGATGAATCCTCAACCGCACCATCATCGCCAGTGTCGGATCATCAAAGTGTGCCATGTTGAGCGGACGCATGTTCCTGGCGCGAATCAGCTGGGAAGTGTGCACATTGTGCGGCTGAATGTGCCGTGACGAGGGCTGCGGCGACATCGCCGGTGAGGTCGTTGGTGAACTTGAGGCTGCGGGATTCTCGGGCGGATAAGCGCCAGGAATTTTAGGTGGTGCGGGAGTTGAGGGGGTGGTTGAAGTTGCGAGAGCTGTGGCGGGAGTGCCGATGTTGCGCTGGCGGAGCAGCGGGTTGGTGATTGAGGGTATGTTCTTGAAGATTGTGCGGACTAGATCAAGGAAGACTCTGCGCCGGGCATCAGAGTCGTCGCTCCTGCTCGATTTCAGAAGTTCAAACTATCTACCCATCATCTTCACTTCAGTGGCTCACCTGACCTCCGAGTACTCCAGCCCATTCTCGTTCGCGAGTCTGCACGCTTCCTCCACCGTAACCTCCCGCTTATGGTGCACAGTCGTACTCCGCGCCATTCCAGCCTTCTGATTTGCAATTTCTTCAACCACCGGCCGCGCAAACCATCCCTTCGATTGTGCAGACGCTCCGCCGTCCATTTCCTTACCGACTTTGCCGGGCTCGACTCCATCTTCGATGACATGTCCGATCAGCACTCGCGGTGTGCGGAAGTACGTCGGCATCGCGACGTGGTAGCGCTTCGGGAGCGGAAAGTCTTTCCCGAGCGACGGGGCGTCGCGGTCCATTTCCGAGAGCCAGTTGCGGATAATGTCGAAGCTTTCACGGTCGTCGACTTTGATAAATGGATTATTTGGATTATCCAGTGGATGGATCGGAAAAGTACCGTTGAACACGAACATGGTCGCGGCTGCTCCAGAGAGACATCGAGCAGCACGAGCAAATGTGCGAGGATTGAAAGTGCTGACCCTGAAATTGGAACTTGTTTATGCTAGAAAGTACCCAACTCGGCATGATTGCTACCAATAGTCCACGCGACAGACATAGTTGGGAAAGGAATATATGCGACTCTGAAATGAAAACCCGCTAAGAAACGAGGTTCGTTCCCTTATGCTCAAACCGACCTTGATGACAATGGATGTGTCTGCCTCCTTACGCACATTGGTAGCGCTTCCAATCCCGCTATCCCCTAAATTTCGTTTACAAATCAGCTCGAGAGACCTTTTGAATCTGATTTCAGGAATACGCACCACATTCCATGCTCACCAGTTGTTTCTGGCAAGCCGAGTGTGACCCGATCACCGCCACCGAGAACGTAAAATCCACCGCGCGACCCTCCTCGTCCTCGATCATCTGCGGCTCTCCAGACCCTGCCCTCGCCCCCGCATTCGTCCCCATCGCCATGATCTGCGAAAATACTCCTTCCGTGTTCCCCAGCGACACGTTCATCAAGTGAAAAATTTTCAACGTAGACACAGCAGTGTTGTTTGAGCGTTCGGATGGTATTGCAGGAAATCATGAAATGCCATACATCACGGTCATGAAGTGCGAAATCGATCTACGCAAGGCCTTGTTCTCGAACATTGTGATATCTGGACGAACGACGTGAGTGAAGAACTGGTGAAAATCTCGCTCGTTGAGGAGCGACTATAAAGTTTTGTACCCTGCCATGGCCGAATGACTGCAGCGAGAGATCACGACATTCGCTCCGACGACCTTGAAGTTGAACGTAGTTTCTCCGCCAGAACGCTTGTATTCGGTATGATAGGTGGTTCGACGTTGGGCTTCGCACTCATCTTTCTAGTCCATGTAAGTGAAAGAGAAAATGGTACTACAAATATATAATTAATGCAATAGATATTGTAGGAATCATAAACATCGGAGAACCATAGTTAGGCTGAAGTCTTTGTATTCTTGCCTGTAAACCCACCTTTAAAGAAAAAGCTTCAATTGGAGGCTCAATTAAAACATGTGATAGATGTTTCGCTGTTGAACCGCCGCCTCCAAAGTAATTCTCTTTCTCAATTCCCGACATTATTTGATAAAATTCCGTCGATAGCAATTTTTTTCAGTGTAAAGCTCGAAATGGGACAGACTTTAGCTTTGGTGGGCGAACCTGGGCTGGTGTCACAGTACATGTGTCGAGCGGAGGCGTTCTGGTTACAATGTCTGTAATTGAATATATCAAGGGAACCATTGATAAAAAAAGTGGGATTCAGTAGGGCAAATGTGTTAATCATTCAAACACACCATCGACTGTCCAGTTTTTTTTGGATGATTTCGTCGTCGAGCCTGCAAGGGCTGTGTGGAAGGTAAGGGAGCATGGAATCAAGCTGCTGAGCAAGTATTTCCACAACCAAATCCACATTTCTCGAAGTCTCCATCATCCAACCAAGTCGTCTTCTACCCCCAAAGTCAATCTTATTGTGATCGGCACTCCGCCTGTGGGTCCTCTCTATCACTTGAATCACTGACATACTTGAATTGTGCTCCTTGCCATCCTTATTGCCATCCTCATTGCCACCCTCATACAATTGGTCAATGTATGATAATTGATAACTGGTATTCCGCCTGTGGGTCCTCTCTATCACTTGAATCACTGACATACTTGAATTGTGCTCCTTGCCATCCTTATTGCCATCCTCATTGCCATCCTCATACAATTGGTCAATGTATGATAATTGATAACTGGTAATAGTTTGACCAAGTACAGTGCTTCTCCAGGACAGGATTCAAATTTGCTCCTTCAATAGGCAGCAGATACCCAAGACCAACACCACTCTGACAGAAGCGGTGAAGACAAACATGATCAATCACCTCAAAGAGATGACAACTCTCTCTTGTACACAAAGCAACACCAATTGGAACGAAGGGATGAAGAAAAACATCGTCTTGTTGACCGATCGTGGTCTCCAATTAGGAAGTATCAAGATCATGAACAAGATTACCAGACCTGGCTGTTTCGAAGCGAGAATCAGTGCTTATGAAGACTGTTGAATTGCTTCCACAGGAGGTATTACAGAGTGAACGTTGTCCAGGCTACAGTACTTGTCCTATACTTTTGTTATACCATGCACGCTTATTTGTTTTACATGACCAGGTGATGAAATTGAAGAGAACAAAGTCAACTGCATCTGGCACAACCAGCATTCAAGCTAATTGCCCTCAGCAAGTATGTACAAGCCAGCACTTTCACATGTGGCATCAATGACCGCGGACACTTCCACGTCAAAGAGACAGGCAACATCTGATGCCCTGTCAGGAGGTCAAACTCCACTTGATTCAGGTTCTGGTGAACCAGCAGACAACCAATATTGTGATCTTAATGGAGGCTGCATAAGTTTCATTGCACACCTCTGGTAGATCTTAAGCCGAAGTTAGCAAAGTTCTTTCAACTGGGTGTAGGTGTTCTCAACTGCGTTCAGCTGCAAGTGGATTATTGTCTGATCGTGCCTCTTTGTCTCATTATTGCAATCACTTTGCTTTTGTGTATCAGACTTAATTCGCACAATCCTCCGACCCTGCAGAACACGGTTGTCTATATGCACTGAATGATTCTTTCTCAGTTAGTGTTAGTGACTTTGTTTGTGCTATTTGCTCTTCCCCAAACAACTCTGCAGCTGGCCCAAACCTTATTCCAGCTGAATTATTTGAGCCATTAGCTTCTAATGCTCCCTCTGCCTGGAATGCTGGTTTGTTGTTACCTGTTTGGAAGAATAAGGGTTCCAGTGGTGATATTAGTCATTACTTTAACCAATGTTGATAGAAGAACCTTTGAGCGCACCCTGCTTCCTATGCTTGTAGCTTATGCTGGTAAACTTGATCCCGCCCCAGCTGGTTTCCAGGCAATCGTTCAGGTATTGAGTGTGTTTTTGCATTAGATGCTACCCTTTGAAGGGCTTCCCGCACTGCTCTACCTTATTGTGTTGTTTTCTTAGATATTAAAGTAGCGTATGATACTGTGCATAGGCCTCTTTTGTGAACGTCTTCATCAATTTCCCAGAATTCCAAAACCGTTTGATCTCTGTTTTTATGAGTATGTTTGATAGTTGTTCTTCTCAGGTTGTTATAGAAAATCGTGCCTCTGATTTTTTTCGCTTCCACGAGGTCTTATGTTTTGTTTCTGTCTCTGTACTCAGCTTTCATCAATCCTTTAGTGCAGCTCCTCCAACGTGAATCTTCTCATTCTTGCTAGGTTTTCTAATATGTTGTTTTTTGCTGATGACATAGCTTTGTTTTCTGCCACCTCTGAGCAAGCCCAACTTGCATTGAAAATTTGTGGAGATTTTGCTTTAGCTTCTCATCAAACAGTATTTTCTCTGTTAGATCCAATTGATTGGATTTAGGCGAAGAAACAAAATGTGCCACATCTGATTTCGAAAGCGTGTGGACAACTGATTCAAACATATGCTTCCTCTGTGGACTAAAGACATGGCTGGGAAAGAGAGGTGAAGTAGAACATAACCGGTATTCCAGCTGTGATTTTGTTTCTTTTTTTCCTTTGAACATAAATTTAGTGTTTTGTTGGTTGGGTATAATGCATTGCTGTAGGTGGTGTTGATGAAATGTGCAGAAATACCATTGTAAGGCCACTGTTGGAACGGTTCCAAATTCAAATTTGATATCAGCAATCTTAAAATTTGCGTAGGGTTTTTGAGACAACCAAATTCAAGTGAAGTTGGTTCGCTCATAGTTACATTCACGAAGCTGAGCTCTTTGCGGGACCCGGTGAGCAGGAGTTTGTTGATAAATACTGCAAATACCTCCAAGAGGAGTATCAAATATAGAGACATGTATTAGTTTTCCTGTGGTCATGTGTCTAGGAAATGAGCTGAAACGTGATTATAATTAGGTTTCTGGTTCGCAAAACCCGGCAACGTTGATGTATATGGACAACTTTGCAATGTAATGTATGTGGACAACGTACAACGTTGATGTATGTGGACAGCGTTCAAGTATCCTGTTCCTCTGTCAGTAACATTTGTCAAACCGCCAGTTTGCTCACGTTGACCATGATATCACTTTGTAAACACATAATATGGAGTCTGACATTAAAACATATATTGAAACAAGATGTTGGAGATGTAGTGTGTCCCAGAAAAGTTAGCCCATGAACACGGAACGTATCTGGTTGATTCTGTTTCCAAACCGTGTAATTGAACAGCCGAATAATTGTTTTTAGCTGCAGCTGTCGTACATCTTGATTGAACAGCAGTGGATTTTCAAGGCATCACACACATTTGCTAATCAATCCTACACCCATTTAGCTGCCTGTCGTATGCTTGTCGGCACATACTTGATGGTGGTCAATCCTGTCATTGCCTCTCTCAGTGCAGGCTCCAGGTCGCCTTTGCTTCAACAGTGCTCTCACCCCAGAACACATATTCCATTACCAGAAAGGCTGTATCAGCTGCAACAGCATACTACCCTGGCAGAGTCTTTCTGGTCAGGTTGGTATTGGGATCGAGTACATCCAATATATGGTCGCTGAACGCTTGACTCATTTTGGAATCATTCCAAGGGCCCGGACACCTGTGGCCACAAACAATTGTCCATCTGCACCAAAACAGAATGTGCCAGCTACTTTGACACTATGGAGCCAACCATTGTAAAAAGCATTTTGCTTGTTGGCTAGGGTTGGTTCTTATACGTCGTAGTTTGACACATGGACTCGACAATGTTGCAGACAAGGAGACAGTTTCACCTTCCCGTGGTGGATTAGTTACCAGTAAGTAAGGTTCGGCGGGTCCGGGTCGGGTCCGGGTTTCAGTGGCGACCCGCACCAAACCCTTTGGGTCGGGTCGTGTTTGTCTGGGGACCCGCAGGGTCACTGACGGGTACAAAGGGAATACCCGGACCTGAAGTGGTTGAAACCCGTACCCGACCCTGACCCGCCGGGTTTTTGCTGCCCAGGAGAGGATTGATTGAATTTTGAGTTAGACCACGGATATTTACATGAACACTTTGTGTCTGTGTGGACAGTGTGTATTTTAGAAACACTATCGTTAAAAGAAACAAAACTCCACTGAGCAATCACAAGTTGATAGGTGGAACAGCCCAAATCAGCTTCTGTATCTGGTTCATATCGTCAGAGTCCCATCCACCACTGGTTACGTCCTTCGCCAACCCAGTCCTGATGAACCGATCAATGTCGTCATTTGAAAGCATGAAATCCTTGGCTAAACCTGTCTTCCAAGGTTTCCAATCCACCTCAGGGAGCGTTATGGACGAAAGATGCCCGATGTATGCCGTCCAGAACCTTAGCCACTCAGAAGGATATGCATCCACTAATGCCCTGAACATGCGATAGATAGTGGCAGACGTACTTAGCGAATTATTGTGCCGTATCCAGTTTCCGAGCAAAATGTGCACCCTAAGAAGAGTAAGGCTGCTCCGAGAACTGCTACTTGAAGTTAATATTCGGCTTGAGCGGTCGTCTGATTCAACAAATATGGGCCGTAAAAACTCATTTCGGGAGAGGACTTCGTAGTTTACATTGACGTACTTGATTGATGGTGGAAGAGACAGCAATTTAAGGTCATAAATAACCTCATTGATCTTATGCATCTGGAAGCAGATACCCTGGATGACCTCTTTCACCAAAAGGATAGCCGTACGACGATGCTGCTGCAGGCTAAGCAATGCAAGGGAACTCGTTGGAGAACTGGTTCGATGTACCTTCGGAATTCTACCAATCCCCTTGATAGCCGACGATATGCTTATTAGGCCGCCTGTTGATGTTGGCGCCGCAGGTGCTGCAGCTTCTGAATGACCAGCCTGTCGTTTCAGAGCAGCAAGCTCTCCCTCCAGGGCGGTCACACGTGATTTCCATTGTGAAATCTCCTGGGAAGTTGCCTGCTTCTCCCTTTCCATTGCAGCGGTGATCTCCCTGAATCTTGCCTCTTCGTGCTCGCCGTGCTGAATCAATGCACCCGCCCTGCCCAATTCATCAATGAGAGCCTTCTCTCGCACTTCTGCTGCGATGCGGGTCCTTCTCTCGTTCATTGCAGTCTCTTCAAGATCTTTTGTCATGTTCAACAGTCGTTCTGACTGTTTGAGGACCTGTTTTGTCCTTTCACGGTCCTCATCTGCTCGTTTGATGGTCGCTTGGAACTCGTCAACCTTTGCAGTGACAGGCATTCCTCTGTAAATGCCGTACTTGTGTCCCTGCCGCCTGTAAAAGTCCAGAAATGTTCTTTCCTTCTGAAAGGAAGAGCTTTTCAAGCACTCCATACGATAGGCGTTTGCTGCTGTTATGAACTCCGTTCGTCCACTGCATTCATCGTGAATTTCGTTCAGGGCTTGACGAACTAGCTTGCTGTCAGAGTTAAGTCGGTCGATCAACCCTTGAAGAACAAATCTTGGGCTGCATTCATCACGATTTGTTTGACAGTTGCTGATGAAGTCCTCCGAGTCGTAGCTGTGGCCGCTCGCTTTGAATTTTCGATACCAAAGTCGTATGTCTGAAGCAGGACAGAGTCCGTCGATGAGCAAATAGTCAGCATCCCCTTTAGTACCACGTCGCGCCGGTTTCTTTGAAGGAGCTGTCGATTTGACATCTGTCGATTTGACATCAAGGCCAACTTCTGCTTCTTCCACTTCAGAACCCGATGCCAGAGATGTTTCAGGTGCAGTCACAGGTTCTGCACTTGATTCTCTTTCAGATGATGGTCTGGATTGTTTTAACGCTCGCTTCTTTGTAGTTCGAGGCATGGTGTTTGTACTGTTTGTCGTGGGAAGATACTGGCCCGGTGTTCTTAGCCGGAATGTTACAGGAATGTATGCTATAATACTTCCCTGACACTATAGTTTTCTACCCGATCTGAAAATAATAATAAGCTAGGGAAGAAACTGGCTAGTAACATTGATAGAGAGGATTCTGTCCGGGTGGACAGAATCTTATTGCTAGTAAAATTGATAGAGAGGTTAGCTGTACTTGATAGAGATCACTGAAGTACCGTCAATGAGTTGAGAAAGTGTCCGGGTGGACAGAATCTTATTGCTAGTAACATTAATAGAGAGGTTAGCTGTACCTGATAGATATTACTGAAGTACCGTCAATGAGTTGAGAAAGTGTCCGGGGGGACAGAATCCTATTCTACCCAGACAGACACAGTGACACTCAGTCTCCCAGATTTCTGTCCACCCGGACACTTTCTCAACTCATTGACGGTACTTCAGTAATCTCTATCAGGTACAGCTAACCTCTCTACAAATACTACTAGCAATAGGATTCTGTCCACCCGGACACTTTCTCAACTCATTGACGGTACTTCAGTGATCTCTACCCAATACAACTAACCTCTCTATCAATGTTACTAGCAATACGATTCTGTCCACCCGGACACTTTCTCAACTCATTGACGGTACTTCAGTGATCTCTATCCAATACAACTAACCTCTCTATCAATGTTACTAGCAATACGATTCTGTCCAACCGGACACTTTCTCAACTCATTGACGGTACTTCAGTAATCTCTATCAGGTACAGCTAACCTCTCTACAAATACTACTAGCAATAGGATTCTGTCCACCCGGACACTTTCTCAACTCATTGACGGTACTTCAGTGATCTCTACCCAATACAACTAACCTCTCTATCAATGTTACTAGCAATAGGATTCTGTCCACCCGGACACTTTCTCAACTCATTGACGGTACTTCAGTGATCTCTATCCAATACAACTAACCTCTCTATCAATGTTACTAGCAATACGATTCTGTCCACCCGGACACTTTCTCAACTCATTGACGGTACTTCACTGATACTTCACTGATCTCGATCAAGTACAACCAACCTCTCTACAAATACTACTTGTAATAGGATTCTGTCCAGGCGGTCGCTTTCTCAACTCCTGGACGGTACTTCAACAGATGAACAGTCTAAACAACAATTTATATTTAAAAGAGTGGGTTATCATCAGTTGCTTCCAACTCTAATACCACATCAAAATCCTCGCCAAAATTATGCACCTTTACAAAATCCTCACTAACATCACTTTTTGAATCTAGGGAATCATTTTTGAACGGTTCTTCAGCACTCAATTGATGCAACCAGTCATGACGGCACATCAACGCATTTATTGTTCTTGGAGCAAGGCGGTTGCGAGTTGCAGGTACCAAATCAACCCCGGCTGAAAACTTTCGTTCGACTGGAGCGCTTGTTGCTGGTATTCCTAAATAGTCCATTGCCATCTGGCTTAGGGCTGGAAAGTTCACACTTCCAACGGTCTTCCACCAGTCCATAATATTGATTGGCTTCCCATCAGAATCAATACCGCGGAGTACCTGATCGCCAAGATAGCGATCCAGCTCATCTTTTTCCTCAGGAATCTCTTCTTGCCAGATGAAAACGGATCTAATGGCTCTCAAGCGTTCAGCGTCCGTTTTTTTCTGTCTATCACCGGAAGCTCCGCTCGAATCGTGTCGACGTTCTGGCGTGTTTCCAAAAACATCGGCACCACTGTTCTTGATTTTCCGTGACTTATACGATTCCTCCCAGACTTTCCGCACTAGGGTGACCTGATCCCTTCCTACATCTTTCTCCCAAGCCTTTGAAAATCGATAATATTGATCCTTAAAACGAGGATCGAGTACCGTAGCAACTGCTAAACACGGGCTCTTAGCGATTGAGTAATATATTCTCAGCTTATCTATTGCATTTCGAAATGCTTTGGTGAAAGTTTCATCTAATTCTGCATCCTCTAGGTCCTCCAGTTGATCGATAAGATCGTTGTAAAATGGAATAACAAGCGGAAGTGTTGGATATCTAGACCCCTCGATTGCCTTTGATATAACCTCGAAAACACTCAAACCATCCCGGATCTTCTGTAGGACCTCCCATTGCTTTGGATTTATTGACCAATCTTTCAAAGAATCTTCAATCCAGCATATTTTGTCCATTGCCTCTCGTAGCTGTAAGGCTCGTTTGACCATATAGAACGTGCTATTCCAGCGAGTTGTCACATCGATAATTGGTAATAGAGGAACCAGTTTCACAAATCGGCACGAATCAATAAATGAGCTTCGTCGTTTTGGGGAAGACCGGATTCCTCTGACTAGCTGTCGAAGAAGGTTTATGACATTAACGCCGGAGTTATCGTCATTTGCGACTGTGTCCCCTGCGGGCGCGAATGTATCGATAAAATCCTTTGCTGCAAGATTGATAATGTGTGCCATACACCGCATGTGTTGAGTTTCTGCAGACCACGCAATATCCCTATCTTCCAAGAGCGTGTCCAGCTTAGCACTCATGGTAAAGTTGTTTGAACCGTTGTCGGTTGTAATGCACAATAAGCGTTCACCCGATAGCATGCCAAATTCATCCAGACACTTGACAAGCTGACTAGCCATGGCGACGCCTTCATGCTTTCCAACCATCGGAATCATCTGCAGCAGCAAGCTGCGGCTCCCATTCTTTCGTGATGAAGTGGGCAGTAATTCCAAGAAAAGAAATCTGGTTCTTCGATGTCCAACAGTCAGCTGTTATTGATACTTTTGAAGGCGAACCAACAATCAGACCTTTAATGAGCTCCTTCTGCCTATCGTAAAGATCCATCTCCTTTTGCTTCACTGCTTTTGCCGTCTTTGGTGTATAGTTTGGGTGAAAAGTCTTCAGCATGCTGACAAAGAACTCGTTCTCCACAACAGTAAAAGCCTGATTGTCTGCAGCAATCCAGTCCAAAATCGACCGCCACGCTACGTCTGGATTGAACACAAAGTTTTGCTCCTTCTCCTGCGAGCCGAAATTCAATGTCTGTTGTCCCTTGGGGACGATGTCCAACAGTCCAAGCGACCTGGCAATACTGCCATGGTGGTTTTTCAGATGCCGGAGGAAGTTTTTTGTTGATCCCGTCTTATCGACCTTCTGGCTCCACTTGCATTTCGCAACCAAACATGTTCTCAGACCATTATCAACCTTATAGTAATCCTTCGCTATGCCGCCTCGACTACCTCTACAGTCCGACATGCTATCAACTGCGTCTGATGAAAGCATTGATGGTTGAACTGATCCAGCTGCAGGCTCCTGTCGCACTGAAGAGTCAGCAAAACTAACGTCGGCAGGAAGCTCTGGTGCATGCTGAGAAGCCGGGCCCAACTCGCTGGAGTCATTGGAAGAAGATGTGGAGCTCGGCTCTCAAGCGCTGTTGTTGCCACCGTGTCCTGATACACGTCTGCGTTTGTCCTGCATGATGTTCCCCTCGCTGGATGCCTCTGAAATTTGGGGGGCTGGCAGACTTCGCTTCCGTGTGTCAAGCGGATGACTGTCCAACAGTCTTTGGCTTGCGTCGGACGCTGCCTTACGCTTTGGTTTAACAAAGGCGGCGTCCATTTTTGCTGTGGTGTGGCTGGAACGTTACTGACTCTAATGTCCAGGTGCACAGAAAGCACAGCTCTCGAGTTCTGTCGTGGTAGAAATTGTTTGTTACAGAACTTCCGTTGTGACTTCTTGGAAAGTGTCCGGGTGGACAGAATCGTATTGCTAGTAACATTGATAGAGGTTAGTTGTACTGGGTAGAGATAACTGAAGTACGTCAATGAGTTGAGAAAGTGTCCGGGTGGACAGAATCCTATTGCTAGTAACATTGATAGAGAGGTTAGCTGTATTGGGTAGAGATAACTGAAGTACGTCAATGAGTTGAGAAAGTGTCTGGGTGGACAGAATCTTATTGCTAGTAACATTGATAGAGATGTTAGTTTGTACTGATAGAGATCACTGAAGTACCGTCAATGAGTTAAGAAAGTGTCCGGGTGGACAGAATCTTATTGCTAGTAACATTGATAGAGAGGTTAGCTGTACTTGATAGAGATCACTGAAGTACCGTCAATGAGTTGAGAAAGTGTCCGGGTGGACAGAATTTTATTGCCAGTAACATTGATAGAGATGTTAGTTGTACTTGATAGAGATCACTCAAGTACCGTCAATGAGTTAAGAAAGTGTCCGGGTGGACAGAATCTTATTGCTAGTAACATTGATAGAGATGTTGGTTGTACTTGATAGAGATCACTCAAGTACCGTCAATGAGTTAAGAAAGTGTCCGGGTGGACAGAATCTTATTGCTAGTAACATTGATAGAGAGGTTAGTTGTATTGGGTAGAGATAACTGAAGTACGTCAAAGTTGAGAAAGTGTCCGGGTGGACAGAAAATACATGCCTCGATGTCTGTTGCGATGCAAAATTGTTTGATACATACAAAACTTATATTGCGTCTTCTTGGAAAGTGTCCGCGTGGACAGAAAGAACAATAGCTTCGTTTTAGATTCTCTATCACATCGGGTTTTACTCAGGTCTGACTTTTGACCCGAGAAGGGTTTTCCTACTGGACCCGATACCCGACCCGGATCCGACCCGAAAATTTTCCATGAAAACCCGGCACTCGGGTCGGGTACATTTAGTCAATGGACCCGGACCCGACCCGAAAGACCCTAAAACCCGCCGATCCTTAGTTACCAGGCAGCAATGGTATGTCTGCAATCATTTGAGTAGTGTATGTGCTGCCACCTAGCTATCGTACTGACACATATATTATTTTGGGAAGTTACTACTTAGCAATGCACGTAAAATTGTTGATTACTTTTGCAGCTCATCAACGAGTTGTTTTTTTCACCGCCTCAGTGCCCGATCTATTTCCCCACATGTTGTCACCATTCCCTGCAACTGTTCATGAACGTCTCAGAGAGACGCGATAGTTTGATTATGCTCCACCATGGTCTTGTAGTGGACACATAGGGTTCAAACCTTCACCAGTATGCGACAGATCGCGGAAGCCACATTAGTGTTATCCCAAAACTCACTTGCGGCTCTCCTCTGAACTGGATTGCATCTTTCCAGTCATCAATTGCCCCACACATCCCTGTGTTACTGTAACCAGGAACGTCCTCCACGTTATTGTTATCCTCCATTTTTTGGTCCGGATAGACAATTGAATATGCTCCTCTTCCAACAATCGTCCAAACGTACGTCCAGAGTGGAGGGCTGGTCTAGCTGGCGAGCGAGCTGTACTGTATAGGATTAATGATTTCAGGACTTGGTACATGAACATCATCTGCTTCCGCGGTATTTACATCAGGACAGAACTGAATCCAGAAAGGCAACATTAATGGAGCAGGCAAAATTTTTAAGGTCCCGGATGTCCTGCGTATAAGTCGCTAGTTGCAGTGGACGTAGCGCCTTCGCGTGGAAATATTCCCCCAGTGTTGGTAGATCTTTGACATTGGGAATCGCAACGTTGGGGACTGGGTTACAAAAAACTGGGGCCAGAGATGGGATTGCTCCAAGTAACCCCCTAACCTTGTTCATCTTGGCGCAAAGACGTTTGCAATCCTCCTGAGCTGTGTCCTCAAAGCCAGACGTTACTGATGTTCGCAATCCTCCCGAGCTGTGTCCTCAAAGCCAGAGGTTACTGACATTCCACCTTCCTCCCAAGCTATGTCCACAGACATTGCGCGATCTGTTGAGTGTTGTTTCGTTCATAAAAGTTTTCCTTCTTTGTTTTTACTTTCAAAAAAGAAAAAGTTCGGCTGAGGATAACAACAGGATTATTGTTGATCCTCAGAATCGAACTTGCGACATGATGTTGAATGGCTTGTGGTTTAACCCACGACGCTAGCTTTGTTGTTTTCCAAAAGTTTTATTTCTGTTTCTATTTCGGCTTCATGTTCTTCGACGAAAACTTCAAAAGCCAGCGTTCCAGAAAATTCCGGATCACCAGCAAACTTGAAGGGGACTTACCAAAGGAGGAAGGAGAGCGCCGCTGCTGACGTGGCAAGGACAAATTAAGGGAGGCTTTGTTGGGAATGGGAGAACCTATAAAAGGTGTGAGTCTTAAGCTTCCAATACATCGAACAAGTACCTCTTATCTGATCTTACCTGCCTACGACGAAATTCTACATGGTAGCAGTGGATTCTCGCTCTTCCCAACAACAACCGAAACCAACGGCGCTCATGACCCGCAAAGCTCAGGATGACAATCTCTTCGTCTTTGACGGAGAGAATTATCATACCTGGCGACTCCGCATGGTGGCCTATCTCGAGGGCAAGGAGCTCTGGACAGTTGTCGACAAGGGACCAAATCCTGACCCACGACTGCGAACTGGTTTTGACGAGACTAGCAATGCTGGCAAGGCCGAAATCGCCGCCCATGAAGAAAGTGTTCTGGATGATCGCAAGGCCCGATCCAAGATCATCGGGAAGCTCAGCAACGTCGTACTTTCGCTTGTCACCAGCGCGAACACCGCAAAGGCGATGCTCGTAGCCCTCGATCAGATGTACCAGCGCCAGGCCAACGTCAACAGGATCACACTCCGACGCGAGCTAATGGGGAAAAAGATGAGTACCGGGTCTGATCTTAAGACCCACATCTCGGAACTTGCCATGATTGTCCAGAGACTGACCGCTATTGGTGATTCCATTTCCCCAGACCAGCACATCATCTACCTGCTCAGCTCCCTCCCTCCGGAATTCGATACTGTGATTGCCACAATTGACGTTGAGGATGACACCCGCCGAAAGGACTACCAATATGTTGTCGGCCGACTTCTCGACGACGAAAGCAAACGACGAAGTCGCGAAAACGAGGAAGGTAACAGTCGAGATCAAGCTTATCAGACCTCCGGCGGCAACCAACGACTTTGCTGGAACTGTAGCCAGCCGGGCCACTTCGCTGCCAACTGTCCTAACCAGACCTCGAGTTTGGGTGGTTCAAATCAAGGCTCTGGAAACGGACGAGGTGGTAGCGGAGGTCGAGGAGGTCGAGGTGGCGGACGAGGTACTGGAAGAGGCGGTCGAGGTCGAGGGAGCGGCGGTAGAGGACGCGGTCGAGGAAATGGAGGATCCAACCGCGGTGGTGGAAGAAGCGGTGGGCACGCAAACGAAGTAACGCTACCTGCGATTGCGTTCATGGCTTCGGAGAGATTCTCTGATCGATCTTCTAAGTGGTTCTTCGACACTGGGGCTTCGCACCACCTGTGCAACGATCAAAGGGCGTTCATCGAGTTGCGGAAGATTACTCCGATTGAGATCGACACCGCAAATGCTGGATCAGGACTCAAGGTTGTCGGGATCGGAAGAGTTCGATTGCTGGTATCAGTTGGAGGGCGGGAGAGGGAGGTGATCCTTAGTGAAGTGTACTTCGCTCCGAACCTGTCTGACAACTTGGTATCATGGAATCGACTCATAGAACACCGTCTCAAGCTCTACGGTGCTGGCAAGAAGATCCAGATCGGTCGCAACAATGAGATAGTCATGGAGTTCACACAAGATAAGACTTGCAACTTGTTTGCACTTGATCTGTCCCGATCGATCGCCAGGGTGGCACGACGTAACGACGCAACAGCGGATCTCATCACTTGGCATAGAAGGTTCGGACATGCTGGATTCAATCGGATCGAGGAGGCCCAGAAGCTAGTTGAAGGAATGGAGATCGATGGAACTGAGAGGTTGGACCCTTGTCCGACCTGTGTGAAAGCTAAGTTGACCAGAACTAGCTTTCCACGGATCAAGGACATTGACGTTAATTCCCATAGCACCCTCTACATCGATCTCCAAGGACCAATAAAGCCGCCCACCTACGGAGGTGCAATCTATGCCGCGGTCGCAGCACACAGGAACTCTGGAGTCCTGGTTGTACGCCCCCTGAAAACCAAGGATCTGGCATTCGAGTTCAGTCAAGATGCCGTGCGAGAGATAGGACTCCTTACTGGCAAGGAGGTCCAAGTAGTTGTCACCGACAACGCAAAAGAGTTGATTTCACAAAAGTACGAGGCATGGGCACGGAAGCGCGGCATTCAACATCACACTACCATGCCGTACACCCCGATGCAGAATGGACCTGTTGAGCGAGCAAATCGGACCCTCCAAAATCTTACACGAGCTATGTTAAATGAGGCAGGGGCAAACAGCAAGCTATGGGGCGAGGCGATGGTAACAGCATGTTACCTAAACAACCGGCTCCCGCGCAAGATCGGCAAGACGAGTATTACGCCATTGGAGGCCGCGACAGGCAGAAAACCAAACGTCAGCAAACTGCGGACCTGGGGATGCGTGGCATACGTGCACGATCCCCTCCCATCGGGCAAGCTAGCGGATCGAGCGATCCCAGGAATCTTCGTTGGATACGAAGCATTCGGATTTCGTGTCTGGGACCCGAAAAGGAAAGTAATGATGAGAAGCAAGTCGGTGGTGTTTGATGAGAAGCATACCTGGAATGAGCGAGCCCTTACTGATGCCCTTGAACTGGTCTCTTTCGAAAACCTCCCCCAACACAGAGACTCGGCAAAACCGCTCAAACACACCGACTTGGCCAGCAACAACAGCGACAGCGATGACAGCAGCTATAGAGATACCGACAGCGACGACAGTGAGGGGGAGGTCGAGACCAATTCAAGGGACAAGGACACGGAATCGGAGGACGACGAAGTAGAGGTGCAAGATCCTGGGCTATTGAAGCGGAAACCCAGCACTAGTAAGATTCCTGTGCGCCGAGGAAGCCGAGAGAAAAGGCCAGTCGAACGGTATGGCTTTGAGAAGGTGAAACAAGTCGGATCGGCACGAGTAGCCTCGAAAAGGAAGGTGATCTTGCACACGGAACCAAGGACGTATGAGGAAGCCATGGCGAGCCTGGAGAAGGACGACTGGACGGCTGCCATGCAAGAGGAGATCCTTGCGCATCGCGAGAACTCAACGTGGCGACTTGTACCGAGGCCTGCAGGGCGAAACATCATCAAGTCAGGCTGGGTATATCGCTACAAGACGAACGCCGAGGGGAAGATGGTTCGGCACAAGGCGCGGTTCATTGCGAAAGGATATTCGCAACGCGAGGGAGAGGACTTTGATGAGACGTTTTCTCCGGTGGCTCGAAAACAAACTGTTCGAGTTGTGTTGGCGCTCGTGGTGCAGGAACGGATGGTGATGCGCCAGTACGACATCAAAACAGCGTTCCTGAATGCGCGCATCATCGACCGCGAACTCTACTACGAGCAGCCAGAGGGATTCATTGAACCGGGCAAGGAAGATTGGGTCTGCTTAGCTATTCGTGCGCTTTATGGCCTCAAGCAGCCGCCTCGCGAGTGGAATAGTCTCTTTGACGATTTCCTAGTGACCGTCATCAAGCTGAAACGTTCCGATAGCGATGTCTGCCTCTACTACCGTCGAGAGGGATCGTCGCTCACGCTTGTCGTCATCTACGTGGACGATATTCTGGTGGCGTCAACCGATGAGGACGAGGTGAATCGAATCGAGGAGTTGATGAAGCGACGATTTGAGGTCAGCGAGGCAGGATCCCCGAAGTATTATCTCGGCTGGGAAATTGACTACGATAAGGACGGTGGCAAGCTCACCATCTCTCAAGCGCAGTACATCAGAATGTCGGCGAAGAAATGTAAGATCAGATTCGAGCGGAAAACACCAGTTGAAGCTGGCGTTACAATCTTCAAGGATATGGGAGAGGAGATCGAGGTCGAGCGAAATGAGATTAGCTATCGCACAATCGTCGGTCAGCTCCTATATGCCGCGACGAGCACACGACCCGATATCTCGTTTGCCACTGGCACCGTTGCGCGTTATCAAAACGCACCTCAGTACACTCATTGGTGCGCGGCGGAACGGGTGCTCGCCTACCTGCTGCACACTCCCTCAATTGGAATCCGCTATGGACGACGAGATCGCCTTGAGATTGTATGCTATGCGGACGCGGATCACGCCGGAGATCCTGACAACAAAAAGTCGACTACGGGATATGCTATCTTGATCAATGGGGGAGCTGTTGCCTGGGGGAGCAAGCTTCAAACATCAGCGGCGAGTTCGACAGCAGAAGCGGAGTACGTTGCACTATCCACAGCTAGCGACGAACTCGTTTGGGTAAAGCACATGCTTGAAGAACTTGGATATTCCTTTGCTGCTCCGCCTGTAGTCCACTGCGACAATACCGCTGCAATTGCTGGTGCCCGCAATCCCGGATTCAAGTCCCGGCATATCGCTTTGCGATATCACATTGTGCGTGGCCGCATTCGATCTGGGGACATTGACGTGCAGTATATCCCCACAGAGGATCAGGTGGCAGACATCTTCACCAAGGGTCTCGCACGACGTCGACATGAGAAACTGATGGGTCTACTTGGGATGGTAGATGCAATGAAAGAGATGAGAGAAAATTAGGTTTTGTTTCTTGAAGGACACACCAATTATGTTTGCATTCCTTCTGGCTTCTATGTTTGTTTTTCAATTGTTATTTCTTTTCAACTTTCAAAGGAAGAACTTTTGTTCAGAAACGGGGGAGTGTTGAGTGTTGTTTCGTTCATAAAAGTTTTCCTTCTTTGTTTTTACTTTCAAAAAGAAAAAGTTCGGCTGAGGATAACAACAGGATTATTGTTGATCCTCAGAATCGAACTTGCGACATAATATTGAATTGCTTGTGGTTTAACCCACGACGCTAGCTTTGTTGTTTTCCAAAAGTTTTATTTCTGTTTCTATTTCGGCTTCATGTTCTTCGACGAAAACTTCAAAAGCCAGCGTTCCAGAAAATTCCGGATCACCAGCAAACTTGAAGGGGACTTACCAAAGGAGGAAGGAGAGCGCCGCTGCTGACGTGGCAAGGACAAATTAAGGGAGGCTTTGTTGGGAATGGGAGAACCTATAAAAGGTGTGAGTCTTAAGCTTCCAATACATCGAACAAGTACCTCTTATCTGATCTTACCTGCCTACGACGAAATTCTACACGATCTTCACGAGGTGGTTACGCAAGACTATCCAACAGCCCCACGACGATCCTGTTGCTGACAGCTATCCACCTCTTCTCTGTCAAGTTCCAACAAGAAGCTAGAGTGGGGATCATTAACGAGAGATCATTAAGATGATGAGCACAACTTGTCTCAGCTGCCTGGGTCTGACCCCGCTGGCGACAGCAGGGAATCATATTGTCAATGTCATCCTCCCAATAGCCATGCTTCCGAATTGCGTTAAGGGCCTTGGATCTGCCTTTAGGTGCATCCCAGGTGGGGACATGTACATCGGGGTAGGGAATCAAAGGAAAAGCTCGATGTAGCAGAACTAAAGGCTCTCAACTTCCGCCAGTGTGTATCCCCTGTACCTTAGAACATAGCAAGATAGAATGCAGTAAGAGAGAAGCAGAAAAGTGGTAACATCAAAGTTAACATTATGACATTTCTGTAACGATAACTCGCAAGTTCTGAACATTAATGCTTATGCCTGTTTGAGTAACAATGACATGTAAACAATAATGTCAGTAATGTTCTAGCATTATGCATCATGTTACACTTTGGGCAACCAGGACCCTCCAACATCTTGCCCTCCAACAAGTATCCATCAACAGAACAATTTCAGCCATCTGACGTCATCTCCCTGCCAGACGCAGATGGTGGTCCTATTCCTGCAACCCCTTCCATCCTCAACATCATCGCCGTAAACATTTGGTTTTGTTGTTTGGAATGCCCCAATAGACCTCATCTCTTTTACCAGGCCCAAGATTCGCTTGAGCTCCAAGGATGAAAACCTTTCCCTAGCCAATTCGGAGCGGAGAATTCGCTGACAGTTTGGGGGGCCTTGGGTGGTGGCATATTTGCTACCAATTATCCGTACCAGTAGTATGATACCTTTCAAAGTGTGATAGTGCATGGAAATGAGTGGACTGAGTTTAAACTATCATTGCCCTTGGCCAAGTCTTATACTGGATCCGGATAATAACAACAGACTACAGTTGAATTTGTTGCTCCGTACGCAGTACTCAGTGAGGACCACAAGTTTGTAAGCAATTGGATGCGACCATCTTGACAAACTGAGACTTTGGATCTAACCTGTCAACTTTATGGACCTGATACCATGATTGGTAGTGGTCACTGTTAGCCCAACAACCTTAGGTATGTCAACATTAGCCCATCAACGTAATAACGTTAGACCAACAACGCAATAATGTTAGCCCATCAGCGCAATAACGTTAGCCCATCAGCGCAATAACGTTAGCCCATCAGCGCAATAGCGTTTGCCCAACAGTGCAATAACGCTAACAACGTTATAACGTTAGCCCAGTAATGTTAAGTAATAATCGACATAACGTCATCAACCCTAACATGGGTCCAAGGCCTGGAACAGCAAATCCGACACGGCACCTACCTACTACTGAGGTTTGAAATCAACAGACACTACTTGCCTTGAGCCAATGATATAAATAACTATCTCGACTAAACCCGACAGAATTAAGAGTGAAGGAAGCTGGGCAGGTGCGCTGCAAGACCGGATGTGGAGGAAACTGAAATGCCGCCGCTGGCTGTGGATGGTGTGTGGCTGTGAAACCATGGTGCGGAGCTCAAAAATACCTTTGCCCACTGTTGTAAATAGATGGTTTTTCTAACTTCACTGGATTTATTGAGAAAGACTGTTCTCCTTTTATAGAGCAGAAACGGCGAGGGAAACATCTAGAAAGTACGAAAAGAGAAAAGAAAAAGAAACTTTTAACTTTCCAAATCAGGTAAGCAATCAAGAATATGAATGATTCAGTGGCAGATGTACGGTTCAGGTGTAAATGAACTTTTCCAATTTACGACACCCACCAAATCCCGTTGCGCCTAAATTTTGGTGACACCAAACAGTTATTAGGGTTTGATTTGCTACTGCTTTGAGCGGCATTGCAATGAAGTCAAAACCAAATCTATAAAAAAAGGGGAAAAGCGTGATAAGGCCAAGTTGGGAGTATAGTGATGAAAAACTATGGTTAAGAAGTTGTAGAGCTGTACAGATTCGGATATTGTTGGAAATGTTGTGTACAAAACCACAAACTAGTCAGTTTGGCTTGACAAACGAACTGCTAACATGCATACTGCACATGATTAAAAGCGGACACTCCTGTTCGAATGATCCAGATCCCAGACCGGCCCTGCCAATCCATGTCGCCGAAAGATCTCTGCAGTCTCCTTCATGGACCACTTCGTCCAATCCTCATCGGCATGACGACCGTACCACTCCTTCGCGAATCTCCAGACCTGCTCAACGGGTCTCACATCACCTTTCGGAACCCCCCTGTCCGCACACCACGCATCGACCTGGGCCTCGTCCCGGAACAAGAGCATGACCGAGCAAGTGTAAACGACGTTGTCCCAAGCGTTGCGCATGGGAACGGGGAAGTGGACCACGAAATCCGTATCTACCAACTGCCCGTCTTTGATCTCAATCGTCACGGAGTCATCGAGAGCCCCCAACCTTGTCTCTATAGTGACTTGATCGCCTACAAGGCACGCAACTCCGAGCGAGCACCACGCGCAGTTGCCCCACCATTTTCGAGAACTGGATCTTACGACGAAGGTGGTTGGGGCGGCTGAGAAAGGATGCGCGATCCAGATTTTGTCGTTGTGGGGGTGAAGCACGACGCCGTGGTAGTCTGCAAGGGAGCGAAGGGCGCTTCTTGCGTCGGCGGGATCGCACTCGAATTTTTCGCTTAGCTCCAGAATGGATGGCGGTCGCTGTTTGGCCAGGAACGTGCGGATGATGAAAGCATGCACGGCTGAGTGGTTCATTTTTCGGCAGTTGCTGGGTGGATGGGATTCATAATATGGTAAAAATACTTTTTGCTTTAAATATACAAAGCCAAGCGAGTAAGCTATCTTCATTCGTCGAGAGTTCTAGATTCGCATATTGACATTTGGTCCGCATCCACAACCACTGATGCCGACTCATGGTCCAAATCCATACTTCCTTCATCGTCCCACATCCCATCCGAATCCGACATGTTCGTCTCATCCCACGATTCATCGTCAGAATCATCAGAATCCCCAGAATCCGACATACGTTCCAAATCCATTCCCTCGCTCTCACACCGCCCATCAAACTCCCTGATTATGTTCTGCAAACTCTGCCTCTCCCTCCCATACCACACAATTGGCACACACTCCGCAAGGGTCCGAAACGCATCGGGGTGCACCTCACACCTCCAACTATGCACAGGCACAACCTTCAACCCACCCCTGCCGCCCTTCCTCACTTTCGCACCAGCAATCGCATCAATCATGTGCCCGCAGCAATCAAACACGTGCAACTCTGTAAGCGTCTCGACTGCCCGCTCGGCGAGCGCGAACCACGCTCTATGCACCGCGTCGACATCGTCCCACCGTCTCTCGTTCGTACTTTCGGCGCTGAGGGATAGTAGCGATGGACACAGCCGTGTGGATCCGAGGAGGGCTAGCTCGCGCGTGCTTAGAAACGCCCCACGGATTCGGAGCACCTCGAGCTTCATGCCCGCGGGTAAAAAGTGGCTCCAGAGCAAAGGGATTCCAACGCCGTGTGTATCCGTATCCAGGTGCTTGAAAGGCGGCTGGAGGTGCTCCCACGACTGGGCCAGGTTCGGCAGGGACACGTGGTGCGCACCAGCGTTGTGTGAATCCAGCGTGAGTTGCACTAAATTGTGTGCGATTCCAGACCACATGAGCGCATCGACCGTTTCGGTTGTGACGAGTTGCGGGATGTATTCAAGGTGTAAGTGTGTGAGGTTTTTCGGGATATTCGAGCGGGGTGATATCCTCCGTTGCGAGTACGCGGAGTTTGCGTAGGTACGGGACGTTAAGGACAAAAACGCGGAGAGGACGCGTGGGGTGTTGTTGTGGTTGGTTGAAGATGCCCATTCGGCTGTGTTTGTGTGGAGCGTGAAGAAGCGGAGTGCGACTGGAGTAGCTTGGAAGCGCGCAAAGACGCTTGCGGGGTCGACGCAATCGGCTTGGACGTCGAGGTTGTGTTCTCGGTATAGAACTTCCAAATCGTAGTCGTGAAACGTTTCTTCTGTCAAGTCGTAGTTATTAAAATCTCCTCTCAGCAAATGAGCTCGGATGCTGATGTCCAGGGTTGTGATGTGGTTCCCAGGACGAGCGCGAGCAATAAGGCGAGCTGTTTGTCAGTGATCCGGGCGCAGGGTTTCCAGACGAGTTCTCTGAGGTTTGTAAAACCGTTCAAGAGTTTCGGCAACAGGCTGAGGAACCAACCTTCCTCCGTGGTGTTATCCGCCGAGATGTTGGTCAACGAGCGCACGGGGGTCGGTGAAATCATTGTATCTCATTTCGTCCGACTGCCTTTCGTCAATGTACACAGATTCGTTCTGCATCGCGAGCGCTGCGTTCCTCCATGCCTTGGACGCATTGGCGCATTTTTCGAGGGTGAGTGTGCGCGGGACGGCGTCTGAGATATCTTCAGATATTTCTCCTGTACACTCCAGCACACTGGACCGCCAGAGCCAGCCCATTTCTCTTCTGTGAATGTACCCGTCGCCGAAATTGAAGTCCACATGCTCGTAAAAGTGTTGAATGCGTCGAAGGCGGGAAGGATTTAGTTGGGAATGTGGAGCTGAAGTTAGTGGGCGTCTACGAGGTCTCGTTTCCGTGGATTCGATGGGATGCGGATGGTGGATGGAGAGCAGTTCCTGCTGATACTTGGAGTGGTCACGGATGTCTAGGAACGCACGCTCTGAATCGATTCCAGCTATGTCGAGCAGGGATGAATCCAATTCCGAGTTCTCTATGTAGTTATGCTCATCATTCCAGTCGATGGCCACTACGTACTGCAAGATGCGGTTCAGTATTTCGCACGGCATCTGTGCGAATCCCATTCCAACAATGATTGCGAAATGTAGAGACCTATGTATCTTTGAGGGCGAAGGTCCCTCCTCAATACAATCATGGTTTTGAGCGAAACGCAAACCTCATTCTGATAAAACTGTTGTTTTTTTTGTCAAAACTGTGGAGTGACTCGAATTATCTTCTATGCTATTGCTCGTAACAACAGCTTATGAGCCCATTCTATCAGTGATCTGCCCAAACACACATTCTACCCCCTACATGATCTGTTCCTTCAGAACTTCATCCTCCACTTGATATTTCAGGCACGGAATTCTGTTCTCGCCGTCAACGCAAAGCACCACCTCGGCCATCTCCTGACTTGCAACCGCTTCACTCCAAGTCAGAAGGTGAATCTGAATCTTCTGAAGAGCAAGAGCAAAAGATCCAAACTGCCACTACCTCATCTTATTTGTTTGTTTAAAGAGCTAGAAGATGAACTAAACACAATGTTGCCAGAAGCCTCTTGGGCTCGCTGAGAAGAGAACGAGTACGAAAGCTTTGACATGCTGATGCAATAGCCGGTCACACTTGGAGCAACAATACTTAACTAAAACAGGATCAGGATCAGCACAGGAAGAAACAGCTAACAAATGCTTATGAGCAAGTAAGTAGCTCCGTCGCAGGACCACTAAATGCGGCGATGGCAGGTCAGGGTGACGACGAACTAAACTGGGAGGTCCAATGAACCAAGCAGAGCACGAAGTAACAAAGGACAAAATGACATCTAATGCAGAATCAACACATCCCTGAGCAATACCACACAGAGGCAAGTACTACCCTCCAACCAAAAGCCCACAAAATGGAAACCATAGAGAGGTGCCACCAGAACTAAAAACAAGACAGAAATCAGAAGGTCTACAAAGACTGCGATTGATCAAGACTCCCACACCAGCCTGCCAACTACTCGATGACCCAGGTGAAAAAGGAGTGGACAGATCTGGGAGACTGAGTGTCACTGTGTCTGGGTAGACAGTTTCTTCCCTAGCTTATTATCATTGTCAGATTGGGTAGAAAACTATAGGTATAGTGTGTAGGGAAGTATTATAGCAACATTCCTTTAACGTTCCGGCTGGGAAGTATCTTCCCACGACATACATTACCAACACCTTACCTCGAACTACAAAGAAGGGAGCTTTCAACAATCCAAACCATCATCTGAAAGAGTATCAAGTGCAGAACTGGTGACTACACCTGAAACAACTCTGGGATCAGGTTCTGAAGTGGAGAAGCAGAAGTAAGCCTTGATATCAAATCGACAGATTTCGAATCGACTGCTGCTTCAAACAAACCGGCGCAACGTAGTTCTAAAGGGGATGCTGACTATTTGCTGTCCTGCTTCAGACATATGACATTGGAAAATTCAAAGCAAGCGCATAGCCAGCTTTCCTTCTTTTTATGAGAATCACCGCATGTACTGAACTAGTTATTGAACACAGCACAGAATGATCATCAATTGGTGCTCGGCATGCACCCAGCAAGGGAAGGCCGAATGAAGGATCGCGTGAGAATTTACTGGGGTTGGCCTCTCTGTTCTTTTTTATCTAGCATTTCATAACGTATCGGGCGTTTCAATGGAGCTTTTTATCCAAAAAAACAACAGCTCTTACAGCTTGGCGGACCTGCCGATGCAAAAAATGGAAAGAGAGAATGGGATTAGAATGTGGACATCGGAACTGCTAGTTATTTGAATAATCAATCACGAGCATATATTTTCAACAGACCCCATCGAAATCATAAGAACGACAAAAGCAGACCATGAGAGGGAAACTTCTCCACCTCTCTGAACTAAACAGGGTAGTCTAGAGCTTACAAGAGCTTTGCGATCTCGGGCTCGAGTTCCTCGGGGGTGGTCCTGGATCCCCAGCGACCGACAACGTTACCCTCAGTGTCGATCAGGAACTAAGTAAAATCAACATGTCAGCAAGTGTGAGACAAGTTAAATTCGACATTTTTACCTTCTCGAAGTTCCATTTGCTGGATTAAAATTAACGAGAAGCGAGAGCGGATTAATGATCAATAGGATGTCCTAAAGATTGACGTACATGTCACCAGGCTGCTGGGATTTGAGGTAGGTGTAGATGGGGTGAGTGTCGTCCCCGTTGACTGAAAAAAGGAAAAGGCATTAGTATAATTCCAAACAACGTTATAAACATCATTAGTTACCATCGATCTTGGAACTGAGAGGGAAGGTCACGTCGAACTTTGACTTGCAAAAAGTGGCAATCTCCTCCGCGGATCCGGATTCCTAATAGATTCATTGAGAAATTGCTCTTTCAAGCAGAAAATAGCTCTCACCTGGGCACCAAACTGGTTGCACGGGAAACCGACGACTGGGGGAAGCACACAGACTGTCAAAACACATATGCGGAAAAACTTGGCGACCTACTCTCGAGCTTGGGCTGGTGCTTGCGGTAGAGCTCCTCAAGGGGGGCGTACTGCTTGGTGAAGCCGCAAGCACTGATGCACGTACAGATCAGAATCCAGCGGAAGAAATATAGACTGATCTAAACACGTACCTGGCGACGTTCACAATGAGCACGGCCTTGCCCTTCAAGTCCGCAAAGTTGAGGATCTTGTCACCGAGAAGAGTGGTGGTCTTGAGTCCGTAGAAAGCCATTGCTATTTTTGTGTGAAGGTGGAGAAATTCTGGGGTTGGAAGAAAGTGTGAGTGGCAGATGGCGACATTTCGAAATATTGCGAAATATAATGAAAATAATAATAATAATTGTCATTCATTACAGAAGACCAGTGCTCAATACTCCTATCAGCGGCCCTGACAGTGAAACTAGGGACAGCGGAGATATCTAAGTTGTCAACCATGCTCAAGCCGCAGACCGAAACGATCTTGTTGTGCCCTGCCATACGCTTCCATTCAGTGACATTCTCGTCCTAGAACGGCTTTTCTACGTTGAGTGTCTCCAACCTACCTAATACGTTTGGGATCATCTGGGCTCTCGATCGAGCGATATTTGAAGTTCACAAAACCCTGTTGTCTTTCGGTGATTGTGATTGGCGATATGTACCATAACATGTATCAACAATAAAGTGTAACTCCCAAGTCTTCTCTGCTGTACACGAATAAAATAAAATCACATAAAGAGTCCATCTTTCGCCACCGATTCAACCAATCGGAACTCTCCGTCCCGCAGAAGCGCATACATCCTTTGAGGCATTGTTCGTGAGTTGTTGGATGGCCACGGCTTGGCAGATTGGAACACAAATTCACGGAACGTGGGTGACGTGAATGACCCATCCCCTGAAAGGCATCCGCCAGGTGAGCTTAGTTTTTTGAAAAGTTTGATCAAGACATACCATTCCGGCTAAGGTCCCACACTGCTTCCCGCTCGGCACCATCTCGTACACGCGCTTCACTCTGGACCAGAATGCGTTCGATCAGATCATGCTGTCCCGGAAGCTCAAAATTGGGTAAGATTCGATGTCTGATGTAGATGAAGCATTATTTTGGGTACCTTTCTCAACAGCGCGATCGCCATGCTCATCAACCCCTCAATCTCACGGATGTCAAGAATTAAGTCCTCCAGCGCGTGTCGATCTATCTCAACCTTCTCGCCTTCCGATTGGTGCGAGAGCACACTCCTCCAATCAGTTTTGACAATTTTCTTTCCAAGCTTTTTGAGGAGATCTGAGAGCAGGGATATTTCGCCTCCAACTGGTTGGCTTGAAAGAGTTTCATATGCAACGAGGAACATTGTGGGGAATAGCCTACACAATCATGTATAAAGTTGAATCGTTCTTATTGTGGTCACCAGACTAACATTACGTAAGCTTCCTGTGCCGTTGTTCGTTCCAAGTAACGGAGAACTTTTTCGGCCTCTTTAGAGTGATCGAAGAGTGATTTTTGACGACTGACGGGGACGGGACGTGTTGACTGCGCAACGCAAATCTTGAGCAAACAGAGTTGTTTTTTAATACCAATCATCTCACCTTCCACAGCTCCTCCCACAAGTTCCCGGGTTCCCTCATTCTGGCGCTGAGTTGGCCCTTTACATAAACTGGGTTCTCACCGGCAGCTTCCGTCTCGGCACCTTCTTCGTCGGGAACCCAGTCTCTTGGTGAATGCCATCGCACAAAGTCTTCCAGACAACATCCCGGGTTTGCAGCTTTGAACGCCTCCATATCTAAGGGTGTAATGTCAATCAAACGGTGACGATAATCTTGTTGATATGAAATAACCTGACTTCAAATGTGCAGACTGCATTCGCGCTCGTGCACGAGCAGCTTCAGCGGAAGTCCCGAGTCTCTCGAAAATCAACTCCTGCTCCCGGATCATGTCTTCGGTCATGTAGCCAATATCCTAAACCACATCTGATTAACATACAACGACTTGGGTAGAGAACGGCACACGCTTACTTGGGTCTTTGGTATGTACAGTGGCTGACCAGTCTTCAACAGGCAAACTCCTTCCATCGGCCTCAGCTGGCCCTCACTAACTTTTTCCCACTCGCCTCCACCCTCTCCATCAACCTCTTCGTCCCCATCCCGTTCTCCATCCTCTCTCTCCTCGTCCACTTCCTCCAATGTTCTCCCCAACGGTTCCTTCAAGAAACTGATCGGCTCCGCACCTGCCACCTCCCCGCTTCCAAGCCCACCGCCCTGCACCGTCCTATCCAGATCCGTCGAGCTCCCTCCCCGCAGCCCCGACAGCGACGACCCAAGCTGCACGTACGAATCCATCATCCCAGATGGCGCACCTCCCAACGACATCGAGAGTCCCTGATGCACTGAGCTCATCGATCCTGACATGAACGAGCTCGCATCCTCGTCCTCCTCACCCCGTCTCGTACCAAATCCATGTTCCGTCCCTGTCCGCACCGCACTCGCCGTCGTCTCACTCGGCGTCGTCATAATATCATCCAAAGTATCCAAAAATATATCCCCGTTCTCACCGCCTTCCCGTGCCCCCCGGCTACTCGACCCCCGCGCCTCCGTCACCTCGTCAAGCTCCTCCTCTTCAGACAAATTCCTCGCTTCACGAGTCTTCTCGTTCCCGCTTCGACGCTTGTACGGCTCGCTCACGCTCCCGCTCCGCCGAACAATCTCTCCCGAGGAGCCGTGGCTACCCAGCACGCTCCCCCGCATCAACGAAGCACCCCCGCCGCCTCCACGCACCGAGAAATCTTCCCAGCTGCGATCGCTCGCCCAGCTCATCCCACCAACTTCGTACTCGGACAACGAGGACGCCAGCGCCATCGAGCCCGGTCGGCCGACGGTTTTCGACGGTGGCGGGACGGGCACGGAGCCTGGTGTCGGTGCGCGCACGTCGGGCTCGGGCGTCGTCGAGGTCTCATCGCCCGTGATCCGGTCAAAGAACCTCACAAGAGCGGAGGAACCTGTGGCAGTCGTGGTGTTTGCAGGCGGGTCGGCAGCTGTTGACGTTCCAACGAAATCCGAGAAGGACGTAAAGAGCCGTCGGGATATGTGTGCGACTGAAAGTGCCCCCGCTGTCACATTGTTTGCGTCCCCATAAGCAATCTTTTGATATTGCGGTTGCTGTTGTTGCCCGTGAAGGTGCGATTCCGGGATCGGCGGCCGCTCTGTGTTCTCAAGTGCACTTCGCAATGGCGATACAGGTGCGCCTGTTCGACGTTCACGCTCTCTTGTCGTTTTTGCCACCTTGCCCCCCCTCTTTTCCTCCATCTTCCGATGCCACACGCAGCAGTTCAGCATCGCCAGCTTCTGATGCAGCACGTTATACCTCAGATCGATACCCATAGCCTCTCCTTCTCCATGGATCCACACATCGGGGATGTACTCTTCCCCACCGGATTCCCAGATCACGCGGATCTTGCGCACGAGTTCCGGCCACAGGGCTTTGAGGAACGTGTGCGGCTGGGTGTTCTGGTAGTTCAAGTGCGACGTCGCCGAAGCGGCGTCGAGGAGGTGTATGCAGAGCGTCCACAGGAACGACCGCGGTGGGATACCAAAGCTCCCCTGTCGGAACTCGCGGGCGAGGGACGATGACGCAGGGTGTGTGAATCGGGCTGAGGCCTGCGCTGGTGCAGGTCGGACAGGTGGGGCGTGGAGAGTTCTGGAGATGAAGAGCGTTTTGAGTGTCGCCTCGACGTCGGTGGGATCAATGAGGTCGTGAACGCCCGCGGTTCCACCAAGCAGTGCCCCGGCCGCAGACCGTCGGCTGTCTGCAGCGGATCCGACGCCAAGCAGCACCGCGCCGCTATTGACAGCTCTCCCAATCACCGACGGCGGATCCACTCCACCACCACCACTTCCACCATTCCCACTCTCAGCCTTCCTCGCGGCCTCGACGCATCCGTTCAATAGTCTCGTCATCGTCGCGCTGAGCATCTGGTGCTTCGTCCCGGGGCTCTTCGTGGCGGGGTCCTTACGCTCCGAGAGCGCAACGGGTTGCCGATGATAAGCGCCAGGTGTTGCGGCTGGTACGTTGCCGTAGGGCGTGCCGTCGATCCGAACGGGACCCGCATTTCGCGACACCGCAACATCGCTCTGGAATTGCGCGGAGAGGGTCCAGACTGCTGCCATTGTGGCTTCGAGGTCCGATTCGCGGAGATAAAAGCTAGCCGGCGCGTTTGGGAAGCGCGCTTCGAGGTTGAGGAAGAGGAGTGGATCTGAAGGCGTGCCGAAGGGAACGGAGACAGTGATGGGTGGAAGGGCGTCGTCGTCCTCCTGGAGTGTGGAGGTTTCGTCGCCTTCTTCTGAGAGGGTGAGCATGGTGGCGGGACTGGAGGGGCGTTCGATGGTGGGAAGGGACGGTGGGGGCGGTCGCCAGCAGGCGCGTTCGTGCCATAAAGTGTCCACGCGACTTTGGATGCGGTAGGTGAGGGTGCCACATACATCAATCGGCGCATTGAGACCTATTTGACCATCAAATTGCTTAGCAGCACGATCTAAGTTATCAATATGTTGGTGTTCATACCTGGTTGTCTTGTGAGACCTGCTCGTTCTGTAAACAGCTTCAAAAGCCCTTCAACGTGCCCCAGGTGTGGAGGAACAAATGGCGAATACGTCGATCGGAAACGCACTTCCACATCCGAAAGTCCCTCGTTGCCTAAGCTCTCCTCCGAGTACTCTGCTGAACCAAGTATCGACCTCCATCCCTCGACCAGCCCTCGGCGCTCTTCTCCCCCTTTCGTCAGTGTGGATCCTGCATGAAGCTGCATATATCCGCTGTACAACGACTTCCAAGGTGGACCTGTGGGGACAAACGCCGGAATCGCACAGCCGGTGTTCTGGAATGCGATCGAGAACGATGAGACGAGAAGTTTGGTTGTACTCACGTCCATCGTGACCGCCGACGACGTCGCGACGAGTTTCGAATTAAACCCGCCGCTGGTTGTGTCCCTGGAAGACGCGCGAAATCGACCTGGTGCATCGAATGGGTTGGAGTTTGGAGCGCCATCGCTTTCGAATCCGGATGGGTTGTGTTCGTTCTGTTCCAATTCTTCAGTGCTGGATCCACCCCCAGCAACGCCTCGACGGGAAGAAGGGAGTTCTGAGTCGTAAATGTCAAAGGGAGTGAGGAGGAGGAAGTATCGTAGTCCTGTCCATCGGTGCAGTGGGTGAGGCGACACGGTTGTTGCGGGCGATGGCACTTTTAGGGCAGAGTTTCGTTTTTCTCCCGCAGTTTCGTTCGAGTTACTTTTTGCATCCACGTTGTTTGGCGGTTTCGGTGTGCCGTCCTCGAGCTGTTGCTGGTGCGGGCCTTTGAGAATCGGCAAGCAATGATACTCAAGGGAATATGCCGCGTCACCGAGCATCACAATCTCATTCTGAATCGCATGCGTCGCGGAAGACGAGGACTCGGCCAACTTGGCCGGATCAAAGACCCCCAGCCGACCAGCATCGACGCCCCAGTTGTATATTACCTGCTCGACGGACGTGATGAAACGCTCCCATGGCGATACAGACTGAGAATTAGAGGGTGTAATGGGAGGATGCATTCGTCAAACGATCATGAGCTCGCTATCAATGGTGGTAATCTCTATATGTACCGTGTAATCGATGATTTCAAAGTACTCCTCGTCCTCGATGGTGGTGTAGGTGTTAGTGGGCGAGCGACTGGCTGCGAGATTGAATGAGCCCGGGGTGCCCGGCCCGTTTGAGTTGGTTGGGTGGGCACGGTCGGGAAAGGGTTGGTGAGAGGCAGCAGCGGTCATAGCGAGAGCACGGCACAGTAACAGTCATCGACCATGCAAAAACAAAACACAGCGAACAGTGAGCGACTGCGACGACTAACTGTGGTGTTCTCTGAGTAATTCGTCGTCGTCGTTCTGGTTGTGGTGGTTGGGGTTGGCGACGCGATTCTCGATTCTCGGACCGAAAAAAAAGATGGACTTCAGCACCCTCACAGACTCGGACAGAGTGCACATCCAGGCCCACCTGGAGCAGCAGCAGGTACTACGCAATGCTACTATTTCTACACTACTGACCCTCAGTCGCACAGCTCAAGGACATGACCCGCGGTTTTGCGAGCCTCGTCGACAGATGCTTCAGCGACTGCGTCAATGACTTTACCACTAAAGTACTCAGCGGGCGCGAGGTATGATGCTCCGCAAATGTACTTCTCTAAATTATCCGACGCTCTAATCGCTCGCTGTTCGCTACTTCAACTTCATAGGAACTCTGTGTAAATCGTTGCATCGACAAGTTCATGAACTACTCAAAGAGGGTCGGCCTAAGATTCGCTGAAAACAACGCAATACAACAGCAAATGCAGCAATAGAAATATATATTACTTGCATTCAGTCGGTCTGTGGACTAGTCTGACCTTGAAAGGAAGGGTTGACCCAGCGGCAACTGCAAACCAGCGATAACGGCAAACCATGTATTTTTGGTCTCACACGATCACAGTTCAAACAAGCTAAAGCCAAAGAGTTGCTTCGGATATTTATCGGCGAGTCCATTCGGATTTCCATGACACGCACCATGTCACTTATCGCCATCACGGCACTCCTTGTGACAGCCTCAGCTGCAGAGGGAACGACGGGATCGTGGCACGCACAGCTGACTGCATCGCGATTGCGCCGTTTAGCGCTGAGCTGCCATCAAGAAGCACCAATCATGGATGACATGTTGAAAATAGGTGGGACACTCAGAATACAGTTTTTTGCCAATCGACGAAGGTCGTCGCTAGTTTTAGAGAGCGACTTAAATTTGCGACGGACCATTTCAGAGAGACTTTGTTCACCAACCATTTAGGAGCTTGACCAACTCCAGAAATTAACAAAATGTAATGTGGATTGGACATTTTGGAGAAATCAACGATTGGAATGAACAGTTTCGATTTGTGGGTAAAACTAGTATTAATTGAAGGCAACCAAAGCAGATACAATGAACACGAAAACAGAAAACATCAGTCGCGTTGCTCACCCCCGCATGTCGTTCGTGATCGCCGGGTCTTTGCTGGCTTGGTCTCTACAGCGAAACGAACATAGAGATCAAAACTTAAACTTAAACAGATGACCTGTCAGCCGAGCAAAATCTCCACCTCCAGTCCATCGACCTCGCTCTTCACGCATCGTCCATCCTTCATGATCCCAACAAGATACTTCTCAGGCTCATCCAAGATCTTCACATCGTCCAACGGGTTCGCTTTGAGAATGATCAGATCCGCATACGCTCCTACAACAAGTCGCCCCAGTTTGCCTTCCATCCCCAGCTGCTTGGCCGCGTTCACTGTTGCGTGTTTGAGGACCGCGGGAGATGGTAGCACGCTGGCACGGAGGACGAATTCGTAGGTTTGGTAAGGCTGCATTCCGGCGAGACAGTCAGTCTGCAATTGGGGCAAGGTGAGATCAAATTGTCGTTCATCATCCAAGTACTTACTCCATAGCAGATGGTCACGCCTGCATCGTGGGCAACCTTGATGCTTTTTTCAAAATCATCAGAAAAAATGTTGGGAAGAGATTTGCTTGTTTTGCACTTACGCACGGAGACCAGCGTCGTTGATTATCTCGTTCTTGGCTTTGGAAGCCGGACTCAAGAACTCGCCCCACGGACCTTTCTGCAGTAGCTATTTGGCAAAATAATAACGACAGATCAGCGACGTTTCACTACTGTTGTAAATGTCATATACTTCGGCAACCAACAGTGTAGGAGTGAAGAACACTCCCTTTTCTGCCATCAGCTTCGCAGTAGGCTCATCCAAAAATACACCGTGCTCGATGCCTCCAACTCCGCCCTATCAAAAACTAAATCATCAAACAGTGTGGAGCAGCAGCAAACAGAATCGTACCTCAATTGAATGAACGATGGCTTCATTCGTATTCTACGGAAATGGGGAATAAGTCGCAATGATAGACCATATTTTCTTCTACTCACGCAATGTGCAGTAACGAGGGTTCCTCCCATCGCTTGCACAGTCTGGGTGATGGCCTTCAGTTCTTCCACAGTAAACTGGATGCTGTCTAGCTTGTCCGTCTCGGAAACAACTCCCCCCGAAGTCTACCACCCCAAAATATATGTTTCAGCGTCGCAGCAGTGATAAAAAGCAAAAGCAACTCACGCAGACTTTTATATGATCCGCCCCGTTCTTCATGATATACCTCGCAGCTTTGAGGGCCGCATCTGCACCGTCGATGACGAATCCAGTGTCTCCATACGGATCGCTCTGCGTCGCTGTGATTGGCGCGTTTCGCTTTAAATCGCCGTGACCACCGGTCTGCGATAAAACCGGTCCTCCCTGAAAGAGCATTAGTGCGCGACATGCAATCAGTTTCTTTGAACTACCTGGAATAGACGAGGTCCGGGTGTAAGCCATTCTGCAATTGCAGTTGCTTCTTGCTTTGAGGCTCCTCCGACATCTCTCACAGTAGTGAAACCAAGCGAAAGTTGCTCTGCATGAAGAGAATTTCTTTCATTCTCGCTAATGATTTCAATCTAATGGTTCAAATACTCTTGAGGGTCCAAGTTGAACGGAGAAGTTTTGTGGTATGAGAAATGCTGAAACGATCCGCGTTGGAAGCTGAGCCAGGAGAAGATTGAATGTGCGTGTGACCTAACCGCAGAAATGAGCAAAGTCAGTTGCTTGAATCATAGCAGCTTGCGAAATGCACCAACAATCAATCAAACCCGGGCACACAAAGAGTCCCTTTAAATCCACCACGATGGCTTCTTCGTCGTCGTCATCCGTCTCAACGGAAATGAAATCGTCTTCATTAGGTGACAGCGATGCGACGAGACCGTTTGCGATGCGGAGGGTAGCGTTGTCAATTACTCTTGACGTTTCGGGATCAACGACGTTCGCATCTGGTGCAAAATTGAAGTTATTAGAAGGTAGAGTATCGGAGATGGTGCTACGTACTGATGAATATGAGTGTCTTGTGCGGGCCGGGCAGCCATGGTTTTGCGCCAACGTCCAAGTCATCTGGAGGAAGTGGCATATCAGGGCAGTAAAATTTTCTTGTTCCAAGACAACAGAGCAACGAAACAGCGGAACTCACACCAGCCGTGATCTCTGAGCAGCGCAATCAAGAAATGCGAGTAGCATACTCAATTGGGGGAGAAAAGGGGGTATCAAAAAGCCAGATCATGAGAGGATGAACACGGGATGGGGTGACCCCTTCCAAACATGATCATATTCTCCGATCCATACAAGTATCGACGGTGTGATACCCGAAAATGATCGCAACTTTGCTGCAACCAAATGTGATGGTACGAGTATCACCATCATGACATCACTTTCTTGCGTATTAGAAATGCCCCTGGTGGCTGGTCCTGTCACAAACTCACAAATTGGTTGATTTTGGTTCTCAACAATCTCGCAGGCAAACTATGGCTCCCGTGGTGAGTCTGACAATGATGATGCATTCGCCAGGGTGGTGCGAGCTAACGCTTGCCTATTCTAGACCTTTTACGACAATGCCCTGGCCTACAACACGGCTCGTGTGCGCATCGTCTTGCAGGAGAAGAACCTGCCCTACACACCCATCTCCCTGAACCTCATGAACGGACAATCTCTCTCGCCCGAGTACGCCAAAGTGAACCCCAACCTCTGGGCGCCCACGCTCATAACTGCCGACGGGAAAACGTTGACAGACTCTATGTCGTGCTCGCGTTACGTTGACAGCGCAGACGGAAAGCCGCTTGGTTCCGCCGAGGGCGTTGACGCCGCAAAGGTTGACGAATGGGTTGACAGGATCGCGCAGTGGGACGGGAACTTGTTCATGCGTGCTCAGGGTTCACCGACAGTGTTGAAGGTGTTGGCGCAGGCAAACGATTTCAAGATCAAGTTCTCTGCTGCCCGTGCCAAGGAGGTGTGTATGAGTACGAAACTACAGAGCTTTGTTCAAAAATGCTCACTTCTTTTTTGTTTACTTTGCAGCACCCCCACCTCAAGGAGATTTATGAGAGAAAAATCAACGCCCTCACCAACGAAGGCAAACCCTCTGAAGCCGACATCCAGGCCAACTACGACAACCTCACCGACCTCATTACGAAAGCAGAGTCCGCGCTCGCCACTTCGCCTTACTTGGCCGGACCCGCGTACTCCCTCGCAGACGCACACTTCACTGTTGTTATCTGGCGAGTGCACGCCACCAGCCCCGCTGCAGCTGCAAAATTCCTTGACAGCGCAAAGTACCCCAAGGTGAACGAGTACTTCGAGAAGGTGAAGGCCAGGCCCAGCTACGCAAAGACCTTTGCTGGACCGGGACTGTCTGGCTTGGTTGGGATGATAGGAAATTTGGCAAAGTTCCAGTACTCATCTTTCACCGGATCGTACTAAAGCTGCGACTGATGTGAATTAGTTGCGTTGATTTGCTCACCCCGCAAAGCTTGTCTTTCCTGTGATTCTTGTATGAATATCATCAAAATTTAAAAATTTTCCTCGAAGATAGTGTCATCCCACCCCCAACGCAAACTCGTGTGCCCATCCGGTCGAAGTACGTCGTGTTTCTGCTGGGCACGCTCGCCTGCTGCTCTGTCGCTTCGGCTCTGAAAAATGTCTGGCCGATGTGATCCGCTCCGTCAACAAACAACTGAACAGACGCGACGATGCCTCTGAGTGTTCCTACAACGGTAAGCCAAATCCCAAGATCCAGCCCTCGCAGATTCCCTGATCCAAGCACAGGAACGAAGGGACTTGAAGTGGAATAAACCGGCTTACGAGAGCGTCAAGAACGTTGCGGGTCCGGCGTGATGAAAAGCATACAAGGGTGTCGAACGGCTAAAGTAGTGGCCTGTTTGTGAATTGTTCTCTTGCGGATCCGGCGCGATAAAAAGCATAGAAGGTGTCGTACGGCTTAAGTAGTGGCGCGTTTGTGAATTGTTCTCTTGCTTTCTTGCTTTGTTGAAGAGCATGGTGACTTTGGCTTTGTGATTGTACGCGCTTACAATTCTTTTTCGCCGATCCTTCTGTTATAGTTAGCTACCGTGTGTATATCATCTCTTCTTTGTTCTGCTTGTTGCAGAACCCTGCAAGATCTATTAGTAACCTTCCTTTCTTGTGCCAGATGTTTTTAGTAATCTTCCTTTCCGTTTTTTAATTTTCATACTTGGAAGAGCCAGCCAATCACCTTGCGAAAGATCTACCTTGTTCACAACCGTTTGGATCATTATTTCTTTTTTTGAAACCCATCAACTGGAATGACAAAATTCAAATAACTCCTAAAATAAAGTACTTGGTGAATGTCGCTTGTTCAGTTCTGAAGGGTGGGTGGGGGGGATACAAGTATTCAAAAAATAAGGAAACTAGCGAACGTTCAAAGGAACACATTCAGAAGACTACGCAAAAAAAAATCCAAATTGCTGGTTGCATACCGAGCCCTTCCATGGGGGTAAACACATTGATGGGACGACGCACGGCGCCACTGCACTTGTTGAATAGAGGGGATCCGAAACTAGCTGTTCTGAGGGAAAAGATTGGCACAGAGCTGAGAGTCAAAGAATCTAGACGGGTATCCCGAGAACTGCGATGGTCTTGAATTTGGGTTTCAGAATCGACTTTCTGTGTTGTGTATCGCTGTATTCGAGTGATGGGAAACACGGCCGTGATTCGTAACAAAAGGTTGGTAAACATTTGGGTTAAAAGGGAAAGAACAGACTAGCAGCAAAACACGCAGGAAAATTTTGCGCTACGTGTAGAAAAAGGTCCGCCGTATCGCTTCAAAATTGCATTTCACAAACGTGGTACATAGTGAAAGCGTGAGAATTCATCACATCCACACCCAGCTCCAAACGGAGTTGCCAATGGCAAGGTGTGGAGAGCCACCAGAGACGACGGAGACACCTTGAAAGCGATGGAGGACAAAGTGGATATCGATGGGTCTCAGGCGTGTGTCGACGGTTGTTGATTCGTTGAAAGGCCTTCGCACATACTGTGAATGCAAACATGAGAAAGTGGTAAGATATCAATACACACGAGTCGAGGAGGGTTGACGGGGACGACTGCGACACCGATAGAAGATGATCGATGTGTTAAATCGCGTAACAGGTGTATGGTGGTTGCGTTTTGCGGAGGAAAAAGAGACGATAGGTGAATTGCTGATGTCCGTGTGTGCGGTCTACGGACCTTTAGATGGGTACGTTGGTGAGGCACTGTAATTTGACAGAATGGCGCTGTGCTCGCGGGTCGGTCCAGCGGTATGGAAACTTCTACAAGAGTCCATCTATACTGACTCGATCAACGAAGGTTGACGGGAGAGCAGATACGGGCGAAGCAGTGCGCCATGGATTCAACGGGATGCGAGTGTGAGGCATTCCAACTAACCCTTTTCAATTCTACACTAATTCTCGATAATTAATTCTCCATGATTCTCTCCAACCCCGTTTCTCAACCACAGCGACTCACAGCCTTTGCTGCCCGTGAATCACCTCTGAATGCGTGGGAATGTGCCTTCCCGTCGTGGCTTGTGCCGTGATAAAGTGAGAGACCCACATTTCTCTCCCCAATGAGCGATATCGAGACGTTGTTCGCCGGACTGGGGCTGTCGGCCCAGAAGGCTGCGGAGACCGCGTCGAACAAGAAACTGTCTGCAAACTTGCAGAAGGTGCTCGCCGAGGTATGCAATGTAATCATTGGGTATGGTTCTTTGTTTGCCGATCTTGTTGTTGGTGGGCCAGGCGGGCGTGACTGCGGCTGTAGATAAGAGCATCGGAATGCTGTACTACGACCTGGCCTCGATCGTCACTCCTGCGGCGCTGGACCACCTCCCATTCATCGCTCACGCCATCCGCGATGGCAAGCTCAAGTCAAAGGACCAGCTGTCGGCCGCGATCAAGTTCGCTGCCGATGTGCCGAAAGGGGCATCCATTGGTGGAAAAGCATTCGACGAGGCGTGTGGTGTTGGTGCGTGTTCGGAGAGAGAGCATCGCCTCGTTGAGGGTCGTCGTATGTAATTTTGACAGGATTATTGTTGTTCCAGGCGTTGAAGTGACACCGGAGCAGATCAAAGCGACCATTACCAAGATTCTGGACTCGCGTGCAATGGATCTGGAGGAGAAGCGATACGGCGTTGTGAGTCAGCTCTTGGGAGTTGCACGTCAGGAACTTCGATGGGCCAACGGCGTGCTCGTCAAAGAGGAATTGGACAAGCAGGTGCTGGCTCGTATTGGTCCAAAGGACGAACGTGACGACCCGAAAGCAAAGGTAGGAAAATTGGCTACAGAAATGGCCAGTGCTCCCATCTCTGACTGTATTTCACGAGCAGAAGAAGAAGGAACAGGAGGCAAAGGCTGCTGCTAAACCAGAAGAAAAGAGCGCAAAGGCGGCTCCGGCAGCCGAGAACACACCGGCAAAAGTCTCGGAGGCTGGAAACAGTTTTGCTTTCGCTTTCGAGGGAGAGCTCGCAAAGCTTCACAGGCCAGGCGGAAACAAGCAGATCAAGGAGGAGCTCATGGTCGAGCATCTGAAGCGAACAGGCGGGAGAGTGGTCACCCGGTTCCCTCCTGAACCGAACGGATTCTTGCACATTGGACACGCGAAAGCCATCAACGTCAACTTTGGATATGCAAAGGCGCACGGCGGTATCACTTACCTCCGTTATGACGACACGAACCCGGAGGCGGAGGAGAAAAAGTACTTTGACTCCATCCTCGAGATGGTGCGCTGGCTCGGTTTCGAGCCGTACGCGGTAACCTACTCGTCGGATCACTTCCAGAGGCTGTACGACCTCGCTGTGGATCTCGTCAGGAGAGACAAGGCGTACGTGTGCCACTGCACGGCCGAGCAGATCTACGAAGACCGTGGTGGGAAAGAGAAGGGGTCTAGAAAGGAATGCATTCACCGGAACCGACCGGTGTCCGAGTCATTGGCGGAGTTTAGGAAGATGAAGGAAGGGCGGTACGGCGAAGGCGAGGCGATCTTGCGGATGAAGATGAACATGCAGGACGGCAACCCACAGTTCTGGGATCTCGTCGCGTACCGGGTGATGTACACGCCGCACTACCGTACGGGCGACGAGTGGTGCATCTACCCGACGTACGACTACACACACTGTCTCTGCGACTCGTTCGAGGACATTACGCACTCGCTCTGCACGACGGAGTTCCAGCAGAGCCGGGCATCGTACTACTGGCTCGTGGACGCGCTTGAGATCTACAAGCCGGTGCAGTGGGAGTACGGGCGTCTGAACGTGACGCATTCGATCATGTCGAAGCGACGACTGGCGAAGCTGGTCAAGGACGGGCACGTGAAAGGCTGGGACGATCCGCGGATGTTCACACTCGTCGGGGTGCGTCGACGCGGGTTCACACCGGAAGCGATCAACGCGTTCGTCCGCGATCTCGGGGTGACGAAAGCGGACTCTGTGATACCGGTCGAGCGGCTGGAGAACTACGTCCGCGACCACCTGAACGAGGTCGCGCCGCGTCTGATGGTGGTGCTCGACCCGCTCAAAGTGACGCTGACCAACGTGGGCGAGGACGAGGAGCATGTGCTGACGGTGGCCAACAAGCCGCGGGACGAGGGCATGGGGACGCACACGGTCCCGTTCACGAGGACGGTGTACATTGACGGCAGCGATTTCAAGGAGGTGGACGACGACGCGAACTTTTACCGGCTTGCAGTCGGGAAGACGGTGGGGCTGCTCAATGTTGTTCACCCGATCCGAGCGACGGGGGTGGTCAAGGACGCGAGCGGCAAGGTGGTTGAGGTGCACGCCGTGTTGGACAAGGAAGCCAAGAAGCCCAAGACGTACATCCACTGGGTGGCGGAAAGCAAGAAGCACGACTCGCCGGTCAAGATCGAGGTGCGGAAGTACAGCAACCTGTTCCACCACGAGGATCCGTACGACGAGAAGGTGGTCCCTGGGGGGTGGATCACGGACGTGAACGCGAACTCGTTGGAGGTGGTGACCGGGTTCGCAGAAGTGGGAGTCAAGGCAGCCAAGGTGGAGGACAGGGTGCAGTTTGTGCGGGTGGGGTACTTTTGCGTTGACGCGGACAGCTCCGTTGCGGCAGGGAAGTACGTGTTCAATTCGACAGTAGGGTTGAAGGAGGACACCAGCAAGAAGCAGGCTGATCAGAAGTGAGCATTGTGATGAGCATTTACGACATTGATTTGAACAAAACGATAATAATGATTATAATAACCACACTAGTTCGACGAATCTCAGCCATCACGTCAGGTCAGGCCCGTGCAATTGATTGGCTGGCACGCGTCGCTCGCTCCGGTGCGTCCCGTTCCCGTCCCGGTGCCAGTTCCCATCGGAACAACCACCACCAATTCCAAAATAAAACTATTCTTATTATTATTATAATACCGTAATTCATCAACGCGTCGTCGTCTTCTTCGCTCGACTCTCCAATGTCGCATTCCGAGCTGGTTGCGGTCGAAGACCCCGACTACGAGTCGCTCCCAGATGCCTCGGTGACCATGCAGATGGTGGCCGGTGCCTGCGCTGGCATCACAGAGCACACCTTCATGTACCCCATCGACGCTATCAAGGTATCCCACTACCCATAACCCATCCATTGGTGGTATGGTGTGATGCTGTGCGGGGTGAACTATTCTGCCCTAGATCGGTGTACTGCCTCTTCAACTGTTCCTAATTTTTCTCTTGGCTCTTGGCAGACCCGAATGCAGGTCTTCTCGTCAAATCCGCAAGCAATCTACTCCAGCATGGGCGGCGCTCTGAAACGTATCTCCACCACAGAAGGCGTGATGTCTCTCTACCGCGGCGTTACAAGTGTGATGGTCGGTGCAGGTCCTGCCCACGCTCTCTACTTTAGCACCTACGAGCAATGCAAGAAAGTTTTCGGCGCAAATGGCGAGGGCCACCATCCCATTGCTTCCGGTAGGCCTTGAATCGTTGCGAATTTCTTGCAGGTTGATGATTCTCATTGATCAAACTCGGGTGTGTTTCTTAGCGGCTGCTGGTGCCTGCGCGACCGTTGCTAGTGATGGTTTGATGAACCCCTTTGATGGTGAGACATTGAATGTATCGATACAACCAGCTAATATAGCAGCCCCAATTTTCATCGTGCAGTCGTCAAACAGCGAATGCAAGTCCACGGCTCAACCTACCGCTCGATGATCGACTGCTTCAGAACCGTGGTGCGAACTGAAGGCGTCGGCGCTCTCTACATCTCGTACCCAACCACCCTGACCATGACCATCCCCTTCCAATCTATCCACTTTGCTTCCTACGAATACTTCCGCAAGACCCTGAACCCATCCGGACAGTACGCACCGTGGACGCACATCACCGCCGGCGGGCTTGCGGGTGCGTTGGCCGCCGCTGCGACAACGCCGCTCGATGTCGCAAAGACGTTGCTGCAGACACGGGGGACGAGCACCGACCCGGTGATCAGGAACGCGAGGGGGATGACGGACGCGATCGCCATCATTTGGAAGCGTCAGGGGATCAGCGGGTTCTTTAGGGGAATTCAACCGAGAATATTCAGTCACATGCCCGCGACTGCGATCTGCTGGACCACGGTAAGTGGACGACGCACGCAATTCGAGCCAACGACCTAATGTTTAATGCCAATATTTTCTCACCTACAGTACGAGTTCTTGAAACACCTTATGCAGGTGCAGTCTTATTTGGTCACAAAGCGGGCTAGCGTTTCGGCAGCAAAGTCTGCAACTTCAAGCCCCCTATCGTCGTCAACTACAACTCCACCAACACGATGATGTATCCTCAAATCCAAATTCGGGACACTTGCTAGCTCTGTAGTGGTTTCGTGACGACTCCTCGTGCGATGTGCGATGAATTGGTTTTTGTTTTTTTTGACTACTTTGAAGGATGTGCTCTTCACGCACACTACACACCCATATTCTTCCGGCTGTCTACACTTGTACTTCCACTCCTGTTTTCTTTCGTTCTTTTCGTAATTCTAGCTCACCACAAAAAAACAAATTGCTGATTTCTTGGGACATAAAACACACACGCCATGGCGTCATCAACGTGCGAAACATCAATAAGATGTGGGTGTTTGGGTACGGCTCGCTGGTCTGGAAGATCGACTTCCCGCACGTCGCCAGGGTTCCAGGATACATCAAAGGTTGGTATTTGCAATGTGTGGTCAACCAACCGCTGAGTGTGGTTCCAGGGTACGCTCGCCGATTTTGGCAAGGGTCTATCGATCACCGCGGCACTCCCGAGGTAAATCCACTCACCACATTCCGTCTCAGCACACCTACAACGTAATCTGTAGCATCCAGGCCGAGTCGTCACGCTTGTCAACTATGACGAATGGCAACAATTCAAATCCCTGGATCCGCATTCGCACACACCGGACGGAACCTGCTGGGGCCTCGCCATCAAAGTGCCCGACGACCAAGTCGAGTTCGTCCGTGCGCATCTCGACCACCGCGAGAAGAACGGCTACGAAACCTTCACCGTCGACGTGTACAACCCCTCGCTTTCCCTCGCCCGAAACCGCGACAGCAGCAACACCACCACAACTTATTCCGAAAACGAGCCCGTGGTCAAAGGTGCGCTGCTCTACGTCGCCACGTCCGAGAACCGTTCGTTTCTTGGCCCGGTTCCGATCCCGAGACTTGCGCAGCACATCTTGCGGTCTGAGGGACCCTCGGGACGCAATGTGGATTACTTTCTGGGGCTCGTGCATGCGATGCGTGCGCTTGTGGAGTATAGGGATATGGATCCGCACCTGCGGGATCTTGCCGCGGAGGTAGAGCGAGTTCTGACGCTTGGAGGAGCGAAGGAGGACGGATCGCTGCGATTGGAGGTCGAAGGTGGGGAAGTCGACGTTGGGGATGGGAGCGTTGTGAAGGTGCCGACGCCGAGACATGGTGCCGTGAGCTTGGAGGTCGTGGATGAATTGAGTTCGTTGAGAAATGATCTTGATTCTCTGCTTCAATGGATAGAAAAGTAGATCCCACTCTGCTGCAATCCAGCCCTATTTAAATGAATTGCGTGCGAATACATGTACCGACCTACGTCGTGCTGATCTTTGCATGTAAATCAATTGGGCCGGATCAAAAAGCCACAGACTTAGACGACCCGATGGACTGGGGGAAGAACTGCGGCGTTGGAACGTGCAACCAGCTCGACTTTCTCCCGTTCGTGTGCTCGGCATGCCGATTGGAATTCTGTGCTACCCACCGTTTCCCAGACGCACACCTGTGCGCGGAGTGGAGCTCAAAGGATGTGCGCGATTCAAATTGACTCAGTAAATTCAGACTGATCCGTGACCGTGACCCATGCAAATCTCCAGAAAGTTCGCACTGTTTGCAGCAAGTGCGGCGGCGTTCTAGAACCACCCAAGGACTCGATCGATCTCGAACCCAGCAAGCTTGTCAGTATTCACCCCATAAAAATTTGGTATTCCCCTGACGACTTGGCCTGTCATGACGAATAGATTGAACTCCACCAATCTTCCGGATGCACGCTCCACAAAGCCGCGCAAAACGAATGGGAAGGTCCGCCTCTCTACCGGTGCTCATTCGAAAAGTGTTGCGTGGAGCAGCGGCATGGTTGGTCAATCTGCCCAGACTGTGGTCTACGCTTCTGCCTCCAGTACCCTACATCTTCTCAACACACAGATTCCAGAACTTCTGACTGTGTTTGATTTCAGACATCGGCATCCAGGCGATCACGCGTGTACGAAGCCCCAAGAGATTGCATCGGCTGCCTCCGCTCGCCGGGAAGAGATCCGAAAGATCATTTCACAAAACATGGCATCGCTACCCCTGAGTAGTACGGTGAAGCGTGCTGGACCGGCGCGCAAGAAGCCCGTGAACCCGGCCGCGGAGCTGATGAAGATCAGGCATAAGGCAAAGGCTAGTAAAACAAATCCTATCGTATTTCTTCAGGGTTGAGAAAATGCGCTCTTCCGACTTTTTTTTATTAGGGCGATCCAAAAGTTTCACTGGAAGATCGCCTGTATCTTGTCGTCTATCCCCCAAACGATGATGCGCAAGACACTGGATCTACAACACCTGCAAGCCAAGCACTATTCTTCAGAAAGGTTCGTGTGTGTGCATATCCACCCAGCATTGGCTCACTCGCTTTGGGTCTTTTAGACACAGAAAGTTGGCCAACTGATCGACATATCTGCGACGCACTTCAAAATTGTCAACGTCAACAATAATTCTCGCTACCTTGAAGTACGTCGCCCCAGGTTTTTGCCTTTTTTTCCGGTTCGTATGACATGCTGACTGCGTTTGCATTGCATATTTTCAAGAAATTTTTACATGTTCATCGTGCCCTCGATGGCGTTCGGTTAGCGCCTGGTGAGACACTGGAAGCAGTTCTCCAAAGTGGCGAGACAGTGCATCTTGTTCGCGGATCTTGAATACACGTTTTTCCGTGATTCAAATCTAGCTTCCATAAAGAGGTCTTTGTTCCTCTTTTTTGATCGTGTGGATATGCATCGCCATGGAGTCAATGACTATCACTTTGGGTTATGTTGGACTCAGGATTCCGGCAGTTTAACATGGACAGCTGTTTAGAGCTGGGATCTGGTTTGAAGAAAACATACAACTAACTGTTCATGTCAATGACACAGATTTTTTTCTGTACTCCTGATCCCAAATGTGCTAAACTCTGAGGTTCTGCCAGTCTGGGTTGTGGATTTCGACCCTGCTGGAACCCATATGTTGGGGCGTGTATTTCCATGCACCGCTGGGTCACTGTGGGTAGCAGGGAGCAGTATACCCGGACACAAACAGCCTAAATCAGTTTCTGTATGTTGGTTCATTTCTTCAGAGTCCCATCCATCATTAGTTATGTCCTTTGCCATCCCACTCCTGATGAGCTGATGTCATTTGAACGCTTGAAATCCTTGGCCAGACCTGCCTTCCAATAGTGGTTCCAATCCACCTCACCCTCTCAGGGAGTCAGGGAGTTTTCTCGATGATGGATGTTTGATGTATTCCGTCCAGAACGTCAGTCACTCAGAAGGATATGTGTCCACCAATACCCTGACATATGATAAATGTGGCAGAAGTAGCAAGAGAGTTATTGTGCCAAATCCAGTTCCCAAGCAAGATGTGCACACAAAGAAGCATGAGATGCTCCAAGTACTACTACTTGAATGAGGTTTCAGGCCAAGAAGCAAACCTGTTATCAAGTCGAGCATCTGACCCAATTAAAAACCCGATGTCATGAGGAAAGATAGAAGGAAGCAATTGTATTTTCTGTCAATGAGCTGCACAACTTTCTGGATGAATTTGGCACGCTATCATGTAAACACTTATTGTGCATTGCAACTGATAACAGTTCAAACAACATTGCCATGACGAGTGCTAAGCAGGAGATGTTATTGGAAGATAGAGGTATTGAGTGGTCTGCAGAAGCACAACACACAAGGCAAATATCACTAGTCTTACAGCAAAGGATTTTATTGATACATGTGGGCCAGGAGGGGACTTAGTTGCAGATGACTGGACCTCAACTACAGACTATGATATTTCCGGCCTTAATGTAATAAAACTGGTTTGAAGGCTGGTCAGACGAATTTCGTCTTCTCAAACAACGAGGCTCAATTAATTGATTCATGCAGATTATGAAACTGGATCCTCTATTATCAACTATTGATGTGGCAATTTGCTGGAATGGCACATTCTATATATTCTATATGATCAAACGAGCCTTACAGCTATGAGTGGCAATGGAAAAATAACGCTGGATTGAAGATGCTTTGAAAGATTGGTCAATAAATGCAAAGCGATAGGATGCCCTAGAGAGAATCCGGAATAGATTGAGTTTTTTTGAGGTTATATCAAAGGCAATGAAGGGGTCCAGATATCCAACGCTTCCCGCTTGATATTCCATTTTACGACAATCTTATTGATAAACTGGAGGACCTAGAGGAGGCGGAATTGGATGAAACGTCCCGCAAAGCATTTCAAGCTTCAAGCATATTACTCAATCGCTATGAGCCCGTGTTAGCTGTTGCTACAGTAATCGATCCTCTTTTTAAGGACCCTACGACACAGATAGACTGGAGACTTCCAGGAGTTCTCTATACGCGATGCAGAGAGACCTGAAGTTTATAATTGCTAAGTCTATCACAATCATTACTTTGGAAGAGTAATATGTATTTATGCTGGTGGAAACGTCCTTACATGTTTTCTTTGTTGTTACCCCATATGCTGAGATTTTGGCAAGGACAGCAATAATGGCAGGGATGTTCTACCCAGATTTGGGAAAGCCAGGCTTTCTATCAGCGTTGCACTGGCTTTCTTTATGCCAAGCAACCACTGAGCAACAACATCATTGATGTGCTTCTTTCCAACTGGGACACATGGCTTGAGACATCGGGCAGCAGTTTGTAGTCATTTTTTAAAGAACATTTCGGCTGAGACCATTAACAAATTAGCTAGATTACACCAGCAATTGTTGAATGACATACGAATTAGCTACTCCAGTCGTCTGACATACTGGTGATGAGATCCATGAATCAGAGACGTCTGTGTTGATGCATGCACATATATGGAACTTGCTACTCCAGTCTTCATCCACTACCAACACTGAGGGGAAATAGCCTTACCAAAGACGTCTGGGACAAGTTCATGCGTAATCATACATTACATGAAAGAACTGGCATTTCTAACTATTGGTCATGAAGACATCCTCCTTTACTCATTGGAATCTAGTAGAGTTCTGCAAGTGATCACGCGTTTGAGAAAGAATGTGATGTTAATCAGTTTGCTGCTGACAGTTACATCATACTCGAGTACATCTCGTATGATACTAATGCAAGGTACTACATATTTATTTCTCATAGAGAACATGTCATTGTAGACAAGATTATAGCTAATCTTCATGTTCTGCTCACAATGGTTATTGTGAACGTGTTAAGTATTTCGATTGATGGACTTGGCCAATCCAGTCATTGATAGTACAAAAACACAAACGCCCGATATACAGAAATGTCACTCTTCACCGAGCAACATTTCTAACTATTGAACTAAAGCATATAGATGATGATCTATTACGAGTTTGGATACCTCCGGTTATTTCTTCATGGGTTATATTTATTGCGGCCGTAGGTATAGTAAACTGTCATTACTTTTCTATCATCCACTTGTAGAAGTGAAGCCCGGATCAGATCACAGCAAAGGTTTACATATGATTAACGCGTTCGTGGGAATCATGTGTGAGAACAATCCTGTTGAGGAGAGCTAGATCTCACGCACAGCTTAGCATGATTATGCTTCGCTACGCCTGTGAGAAGAAGAGTCAAACCTTATCGCTGCGATCCAGATCTTCCGGAAGGAAAAGCCAAAACGACAGTACACTTATTTAAGGAGCCTGTGGCGATACACACAAGGAGCATTCTCTTGCGCTAGCACTTGTGAATCGCAATCTTCTTTATTCATCTCTTAGCAACATTAACCCTTGAATTAACAACACACAACCTGAGGATCCAGACCACAGCTTTGTTCAACAGAACGATCACTGGGATCTATATCTCTATTCGAGAGAATAATGTTTATATTAGATATTTCCATAAATCTATAGCCACAGGTTAATTATAAAAGCCGAAACGACAGTATATTTGAATTGTTTGCACAATTCAAAGACCCTGTGGCGATATGAGATTTCGGCTGGCTGTGGCGCAAGAGCGTGATTGGAGAAACACGAAACTCTGCACACTCACAGATCAACCTGAGGACTATCTCTAGCGCAAGTCCCAGATCAGCAGCACTAAAACTGATCAAATTACATTGCCCTCAAACCAAACTTCGACAGGGAAGACCGTTTCAAAGCTCTAGCTTGCTCCAACGGTGAAGATGCACTTGAAGTCAAATCATTCATTGCTGAGCTGATTCAACTCACTGAGGAAAAGCTTTCAACCCAACTGGCTGAAGCTGTTATTCAGGAACTTCTCACTCGAGTTTGCTCAAAGATCAGTGAACCTGATATCAATCTACAATCATTTTCGATTTTACTCAGAGACATCTCAATGGATACTTTCACAAAGTATGAACCTGATCTACTTGATGAGGATGATTCTGGTCAGAAGATACAATCAGAACACCATTTGTCGAAGTTTGGTTCATCCACTTCATCTCACGTGATAATTCATTCAACGCATATAACTCTGCTTCAGTGGAAGAGCAAGTTATAACCTGTTGCTTTGTAGACTGCCAGCAAACAGCTGCATTGGCAAACATTACAACATATCCTGTCCTGGAATAGCGAGCAGGATCATTTGCCCAGTCTGCATCAGCATATCCCATAGGGATGTGTTCATTTGATGCAAACTCATATACACCATCAGAGTGTACGTTGGGAGTGGGTATGTTGTTGCGTGTGTAATGCAAACCATAGTCCCATGTTCCCAATAAGTAACGATGCAGGCGAGCTAGTGCCTTTTGTTCGCAAAGTCGTGGTTCAACCTGATGCTGTGCCAAGACATTGACAGCATAAGATAAATCAGGTCTGATCTTTGTAGCTAGGTACGAGATTTTCATGAGTTCCGAGCGAAAAATAGTTGCATCATTTTTGGATAAAATAGGCAAGCTTGTGTCATGTTTGTAGTGAGAAGAAATAGGTGTTTTGGCTGGTTCAAGATTGGATTCCCATAATTTCAATCTCTGCAAAATCCCCTTTGCATATTGAGCATTGGTTATGAAATAACCGTGAGTAGTTTTGATCAATTGCATTTTCAGAATCCATTTTGCTGTGGAGTGACTTCCGACCTTGAATGAGGAATTCAAGCCATCCATGAAGTCCTGGTAGCCATTTGGGTCTGGAGAGAAATGAAGAATATCATCTACATGAACAGTAGTGTGTTCACGTATTTTCACAGTGGAACTGTGAGTAGATGGTTTCATTTGCCAGAAATGACAAGCATCTGAAAGATCACGGATGTATCCCATGTCTTCATATTTTGCCCAGAGGCATTTGTACCATTCTCTAGCAGCTTGATGTAAACCATATAAGCTTTTGACAAGATTACAAACTAATGGATTGCCAGATCCGTCAGTCTCTGTAAATCCATGAGGCATTTCAACATAACCATCTTCCTCAAGTGATGCACTGAGATATGCTCCTGTATGTTGAACAATGCTGTGGTCTGGATCCTCAGGTTGTGTGTGTTGTTAATTCACGGGTTAATGTTGCTAAGAGATGAATAAAGAAGATTGCGAGTCACAAGTGCTAGCGCAAGAGAATGCTCCTTGTGTGTATCGCCACAGGCTCCTTAAATAAGTGTACTGTCGTTTTGGCTTTTTCCTTCCGGAAGATCTGGATCGCAGCAATAAGGTTTGACTCTTCTTCTCACAGGCGTAGCGAAGCATAATCATGCGAAGCTGTGCGTGAGATCTAGCTCTCCTCAACAGGATTTTTCTCACACATGATTCCCACGAACGCGTTAATCATATGTAAACCTTTGCTGTGATCTGATCCGGGCTTCACTTCTACAAGTGGATGATAGAAAAGTAATGACAGTTTACTATACCTACGGCCGCAATAAATATAACCCATGAAGAAATAACCGGAGGTATCCAAACTCGTAATAGATCATCATCTATATGCTTTAGTTCAATAGTTAGAAATGTTGCTCGGTGAAGAGTGACATTTCTGTATATCGGGCGTTTGTGTTTTTGTACTATCAATGACTGGATTGGCCTAGTCCATCAATCGAAATACTTAACAGATAAAGCCTCACGAAGAGTCTTTGGTGCAGTCCGTATATTTCCATTCGCAATTGGTTGTGTTGGATATGAGGAATCGGCCTTCAGGGTCCAATCGATATTAGGAACGGACCGGGTAAACAAGGAATTTTGTTTCCTTTTGGCGTTCGACAAATTTGCACTTGCTTGACGTTTTCGTTTTCTTGCTGCATACGCTTCGTCGACATCTTCTCCAATGAATTGAAGATCACTTTCGAGTTGTGCATCATATTCCTCTACAGGAGATACGGAAGACAAATTCAGAGATTCTTCAGTAATGGATTGTGGAGTCGATAAATCAGCATTTGGATCATAATCAGCATCGTCTGGGTCATCATCGTCTAGTCCATGTAAATGTTCAACAACATGCATGTCACCGGCTTCTTCTAAGCGGTAATATATGGGGTCGTCGTTTATATCCTCATCGATTTCTTCGTCTGCAACGGTAGAAATCGGGAAATTGTCTGAGACAAACTCAACAGTCGTCTCTTGCACCCCCTGATCTCCGGTTGGTATTTGATCAACATCGAAATATGTCCCGGCCATCAGTGGATATTGTACCGTAAGATCGTCGAGTAACTGTCAGGTAGGATTATAACCAACAAAAACTCCCTCGTGGAAAGTAACATGGAAGTATTCGCCTATTGTGTTTGTCCGAAAATTGAGTGCTATGACGATCTTCAGGTCTTCACCCTTGTATCCGAGAAACAGACCTAGTTCAGACTTGTCTCGGATTCTGCGCGCCAACCTTTGTTCGTGTGAGATCCACAAACTAACGAGTGTTCCAAAGGCGTGGATAGTTGCCAAATCTATCCGCTTGTCAAGGTAAGCACAGTACGGAATCGCATTCACAGCTGAATGGAAAGTAGCGTTCTTGACGACCGCAGCGTATAGGATGGAGAGTTGCACGAATTGAAGTGTTCGTGGTAGTCCAGCTTGTAGCAGCATCGCGTCCGACATATACTTGATCGATTGTATATTCCGCTCTGATAGACCATCGAGTTCCTTTACTGACGGAGGAGCTGGGTGGACGCGGATGCGAGGAATCTTGGTATTGCACCATTGGATCAACCGTTTAGTAATCAATTCTCCTGAATCGGAACGTAGTTCAGCAACGTGTAATGGGTGATTGCGATTTTCCACATCAGCGATATGTCGAATCATACTATCCACCGCATCACTCTTTCGATTCAGGAAGTAGATTGTGATGAAACGAGGTTGTTCGTCGACAATGATCTGCCAATATCTCTTCTTCTGTCCGTCGTAGATTAAACGTACGACATCGGAAAACAGACGGAAAAGTTTCCTCGGAGCTCGACTTATTGTAGAATAAATCGGCTTCTGCTTCAGCTTCGTGCGACTACAGACCAAACAATTCTGCATAATTGATTTGTTGACAAGATTGAATGCATCCGGTTCAACCTTGGGCATTTTGATGTTGAGCTTCTCTGCCGTTCGAAAGATCGTCCGTAAGTGGATGTGACCAAACTGCTGGTGTAACTTTGCAAGTTCGTGTACTGTCACTGGCGATAAGTTGGTGCTCACTCCAACTGTATCTTGAGATGCTCGTTGACATTCATCATCGTTCGTTTGACGAATGTTGTTGTCTGACATTACATCGAGACCCATCGCGTGAGAAGATCGTACACCGGACGTAAAGTCCATCGACTGATCGAGACCTTCTGCGGATACCGCTACTGCTTTAGCTCGTTGAGCAATCACATGCCGCGGTTGGTGAGTTCTGACGGTACTAACATCAGCATAGAGATAGTACAAATCTCTTTCCCGTCGCCCAATAATAACGTGTTCATCCGTATCACCATGCGTGAGGATAACCTTGTCTTTGGTGAAACTCACAATGTCCCTGGAGTCTCCAATGATACTACACACCGATGCAAGTGTGTCTTTGAGATCAGGAACATAAAGTGCGTTGTGTATTATCTTAATTCGCCCATTGGGTAAAACTACAGATACATCTCCAAAACCACAAACTGGAATTGTATGACTATCCGCTAGTTCCACCACGTCCTCGTCATTCGTATACGTCAGCGAACTAAAGGCATGACGATTAGGTGTCATCCAAACAGTTGCGCCTGTATCAAGCAAACCCACACGATCCTTTGCTTGAACATGTACACGGACAACCTTCTGTGCCGAGTGTGCGTTCACTATCGAAAACATATTTCCGATGTATGTGTCAGCATCTTTATCAACAGAAGTAGGTTGGGTAAGGTCAAAGATTACCTTCTTGGTCAACACCGGTTTGGCGGTAGACTCGTCCTCCGACGAATCATCACCTTCATCGCCACAGCTGGCAATGAATGCACAAAAATCCGTGTCTAAACAAAGACTCTTTGCAGTGAGATAGCGTTTACACGCCGACTGCTTGTGTCCTCGTTTGCCACAGAAGTTGCATGTGAGATCTGTCTTCTTTGCAGAAGAAGATGTGGACGACCTGGAGTCCTGCGACTGCCTGGTCCGAGTGGAACTGCTACTCCCACCGCTACTGCTTGAGCCACCCGAGGCACCCTGCTTACGGCATTGAGCATTGGTGTGAGACGAGTTCGGATGCAAGGTACAAATATCCTCTGACTTCGCAACCTTGGCTTTCGTTTTCGCCTTCGCTTTCTTCGCCTTTGCCTTCATGGCCTTCTTTGTCCCATTAGGCCCACCGGCATCCATGGTGACGTTGAGTTGGACCAATTGGTTGAGGTCGGTCAAGATATTTGACACTGTTTCGAAGTAATGCGTTGGCATTTGGTGGAATGGTCGCGGAGCATTCGGATTTGCAGCATCAATTGGATCTTGTATTAACGCCGGTTCCCATTCGGCATGCGCAGAAGTGATCATTTTTCCGAGAAAAGGTACAAGGGTCCGTAGTTCAATTGTCTGCATCGTGATTTTTGCGACTAACCGGTTTAGTAGATCCTTGATTACGAGTTCGTCCGGTAAAGAGTTCAGTTTGAGTTCGAACAACTCAGTGAGGTTGGTCACAAACTGCTGAACGCTTTCTGCCGACTGACCGTTCATACATTTCAGATCTCCCAGCCATTGCTCCCACATAGACGATTCGATCGGAGCTTGACCGCCAGCACTGAAAATTCAGCAAAGCCCATCGACTTTGCCTTTTGCTGACGCATAAGCTCTGACTCGATTCATGTCGCGTTTTGGGAAACATTCGCATAGAATTCCAACTGCGACGTTATTGTCCGCTTGTTGTGCACGGTAATCTTGCATCTCAGATGTTATTGTCCGCTTGTTGTGCACGGTAATCTTGCATCTCAGCACGATATTGCGTACGTAAGCGACTGTTGTGTGTGACGATCGCTAAATGTTCACGTAGTTCTGCTTCCCATTGTGCTCGTGCTTTGTTAGCAGCTCCGCCAGCAGCTCCGGCGATGACTATCGGACGCTGTGGGCAATTCCCTTCCGCTTCGTAATTCGGACTATCAGGAAGAGCCATTGGTTCTTGGAGAAGCATAGTGCCAGCGCCGCCACGTAAGTTTGCGTAAGTCTGCACTTGTTCCATGTACAGATCGAAATCTTGCAGCGTTTTACCGGTGAATGGGTTCGGCCGCGAAGATGTGGCGTCATTCGATCCTGAACCCATCTTGTCGTTGTTGCCCAAAGAAATGTGTTAAGCAACGATTCGTAACTATTGTGTTGAAAAAAGCTGTGGTCTAGATCCTCAGGTTGTGTGTGTGTTGTTAATTCACGGGTTAATGCTAAGAGATGAATAAAGAAGATTGCGAGTCACAAGTGCTAGCGCAAGAGAATGCTCCTTGTGTGTATCGCCCCAGGCTCCTTAAATAAGTGTACTGTCGTTTTGGCTTTTCCTTCCGGAAGATCTGGATCGCAGCAATAAGGTTTGACTCTTCTTCTCACAGGCGTAGCGAAGCCAAATCATGCTAAGCTGTGCGTGAGATCTAACTCTCCTCAACAGGATTGTTCTCACACATGATTCCCACAAACGCGTTAATCATATGTAAACCTTTGCTGTGATCTGATCCGGGCTTCACTTCTACAAGTAAGTGGATGATAGAAAAGTAATGACAGTTTACTATACCTATGGCCGCAATAAATATAACCCATGAAGAAATAACCGGAGGTATCCAAACTCGTAATAGATCATCATCTATATGCTTTAGTTCAATAGTTAGAAATGTTGCTCAGTGAAGAGTGACATTTCTGTATATCAGGCGTTTGTGTTTTTGTACTATCAATGACTGGATTGGCCAAGTCCATCAATCGAAATACTTAACATTTTGAAAATAATTTGAATGTCAAGGGTTTTGTGAAAATATCAGCAATTTGGTTCTCAGTATCAATATCTCTGAGTTCCTGCTGCTTCTGCTCAATTTGAAGATTCACAAACTTTTCTCAAACATCCATGTGTTTTGTTCTGTGATCATTAAGCAGGTCATTGGCAATAGACTGCGTAGAGGTATTATCTTGCCACAGGATCATGGGCTTACTTTTGGATGAAATACCAATGGTTGCCATGAGGTTTTTCATCCACTTCATCTCACGTGATAATTCATTCAACGCATATAACTCTGCTTCAGTGGAAGAGCAAGTTATAACCTGTTGCTTTGTAGACTGCCAGCAAACAGCTGCATTGGCAAACATTACAACATATCCTGTCCTGGAATAGCGAGCAGGATCATTTGCCCAGTCTGCATCAGCATATCCCATAGGGATGTGTTCATTTGATGCAAACTCATATACACCATCAGAGTGTACGTTGGGAGTGGGTATGTTATTGCGTGTGTAATGCAAACCATAGTCCCATGTTCCCAATAAGTAACAATGCAGGCGAGCTAGTGCCTGTTGTTCGCAAGCTCGTGGTTCAACCTGTTGATGCATGCACATAAATGGAACTAGCTACTCCAGTCTTCATCCACTACCGACACTGAGGGGAAATAGCCTTACCAGAGACGTCTGGGACAAGTTCATGCGTAATCATACATTACATGAAAGAACTGGCATTTCTAACTATTGGTCATGAAGACATCCTCCTTTACTCATTGGAATCTAGTAGAGTTCTGCGAGTGATCACGCGTTTGTGTTGAACAAAGCTGTGGTCTGGATCCTCAGGTTGTGTGTGTTGCTAATTCACGGGTTAATGTTTCTAAGAGATGAATAAAGAAGATTGCGAGTCACAAGTACTAGCGCAAGAGAATGCTCCTTGTGTGTATCGCCACAGGCTCCTTAAATAAGTGTACTGTCGTTTTGGCTTTTCCTTCCGGAAGATCTGGATCGAAGCGATAAGGTTTGACTCTTCTTCTCACAGGCGTAGCGAAGCATAATCATGCTAAGCTGTGCGTGAGATCTAGCTCTCCTCAACAGGATTGTTCTCACACATGATTCCCACGAACGCGTTAATCATATGTAAACCTTTGCTGTGATCTGATCCGGGCTTCACTTCTACAAGTGGATGATAGAAAAGTAATGACAGTTTACTATACCTATGGCTGCAATAAATATAACCCATGAAGAAATAACCGGAGGTATCCAAACTCGTAATAGATCATCATCTATATGCTTTAGTTCAATAGTTAGAAATGTTGCTCAGTGAAGAGTGACATTTCTGTATATCGGGCGTTTGTGTTTTTGTACTATCAATGACTGGATTGGCCAAGTCCATCAATCGAAATACTTAACACACCCCCTCAGTCATTAGATAGGTACAACCGAGAGTATCACTCAACCGATCATAACTTTCTGTAAATGCTGAAGTTGATATTCTATTGAAATAAAGGTGAGTTGTATGGACATCGCCAGCCGGTCGTTCAAGATAGTATATTAAGTGAAGACTGACTGACTAGCCCCAACGAGCCCCTGTGTTTAAGGTATAATTTACTTCCAAGAGGTTTAGTTAAGATGTCCGCGATCATATCAGAAGTATCCATATGGTGTAACTCCTGATGTTTCTGTTCAACTTGGAGATTCACAAATCTCTCGCGAACGTCCATGTGTTTGGTCCGTTTGTTGTTGAACAGATTGTTTGCGATAGACTCGGTGGATTGATTGTCTTGCCATAAACGGAGCGGATTGAACGACGTAATTCCAATACCCGTCATAAGATTTTTCATCCACTTCATCTCACGCGATAGTTCGTTCAGCGCATACAGTTCGGCTTCCGACGACGAGGCTGCAATAGTCTGTTGTCGAATCGACTGCCAACTGATTGCCGCATTAGCGAACATTACCACGTAACCGGTTCGTGAGTATCTATCTGCATCGCCCGCCCAGTCTGCATCGGCATAACCTTGTGGGTTGTTAGCCGAATCAAACATGTAGAGACCGTCGGGTCTTAGTATCGGAGACGTGATACCAGTCCGTGTATAGTGTAAACCGTAATCCCAAGTACCGAGTAAATATCGTTGTAATCGATAGAGAGCCTTTGATTCTGACTGTCGAGGATCAATCTGATGTTGTGCCAAAATATTGACTGCGTATGAAATATCCGGTCGTGTCTTAGTCGCCACGTACGATATCTTCATTAACATTGATCGAAATTGTGTTGCCTCGGCATCGGACAGTGTTGGTGTGGTCTCATCAAAGATATATGATTTTGACATCGGTGTTTTGGTCGGTTTGATGTTGGTACCCCATAAATTCGCTTCTTCGAGAATCTTCTTTACGTACAATGCATTGCTAAGGAAATATCCTTCCGTTGTCTGCAATAACTCCATTTTCAGAATCCATTTCGCCTTCGAAGTACTGCCTACTGTGAACGAAGTTTCCAAATCGGTCTGAAACCGATGATATGCGTTTGGATCTGTGGAAAAATGTAGTATATCATCGACATGAACGGTAGTGTGTTCGCGGGTATTATTTGTTGGATTGTATCGCCAGAAATGACAGATGTCTGCAATATTCCGCACGAAACCAACACTGAGATATTGTTTCCAAAGAGTTTTGTACCATTCTCGAGCTGCCTGGTGTAGACCGTACAGACTTTTGATAAGTCTGCAGACGATGGGTCGATTCTGGAAATCTACTCGTCCGAAACCATGAGGGAGTTCGACGTAGTTCTCTTCTTCCAGTATCGCATTGAGATATGCACCCTTGATATCAAACTGGAATATGATCATGCCGACTAATGCTGCTAATGCAATCAGAAAACGGATCGTGGACGTTTTCGTAACTGGAGAATAGGTTTCATCGAAATCCAATCCTTCAATCTGTGAAAATCCTCGTACGACCCAACGTGCTTTGAATCGAGTAATATTGCCATGTTCGTCAAGCTTATATGTGAAAACCCATTTGCCCGATAATAAATTCCGTCCATCAGGTAAAAACGTTTCGGCCCAAGTATTGTTGCCGACTAGTTGTGTGACTTCCTCCTTCATCGCCGCTAACCAGAATGGAGCCTCATCGGATCGTGATAAAGCCTCACGAAGAGTCTTTGGTGCAGTCCGTATATTTCCATTCGCAATTGGTTGTGTTGGATATGAGGAATCGGCCTTCAGGGTCCAATCGATATTAGGAACGGACCGGGTAAACAAGGAATTTTGTTTCCTTTTGGCGTTCGACAAATTTGCACTTGCTTGACGTTTTCGTTTTCTTGCTGCATATGCTTCGTCGACATCTTCTCCAATGAATTGAAGATCACTTTCGAGTTGTGCATCATATTCCTCTACAGGAGATACGGAAGACAAATTCGGAGATTCTTCAGTAATGGATTGTGGAGTCGATAAATCAGCATTTGGATCATAATCAGCATCGTCTGGGTCATCATCGTCTAGTCCATGTAAAATGTTCAACAACATGCATGTCACCGGCTTCTTCTAAGCGGTAATATATGGGTCGTCGTTTATATCCTCATCGATTTCTTCGTCTGCAACGGTAGAAATCGGGAAATTGTCTGAGACAAACTCAACAGTCGTCTCTTGCACCCCCTGATCCCCGGTTGGTATTTGATCAACATCGAAATATGTCCCGGCCTTCAGTGGATATTGTACCGTAAGATCGTCGAGTAACTGTCGGGTAGGATTATAACCAACAAAAACTCCCTCGTGGAACGTAACATGGAAGTATTCGCCTATTGTGTTTGTCCGAAAATTGAGTGCTATGACGATCTTCAGGTCTTCACCCTTGTATCCGAGAAACAGACCTAGTTCAGACTTGTCTCGGATTCTGCGCGCCAGCCTTTGTTCGTGTGAAGATCCACAAACTAACGAGTGTTCCAAAGGCGTGGATAGTTGCCAAATCTATCCGCTTGTCAAGGTAAGCACAGTACGGAATCGCATTCACAGCTGAATGGAAAGTAGCGTTCTTGACGGACCGCAGCGTATAGGATGGAGAGTTGCACGAATTGAAGTGTTCGTGGTAGTCCAGCTTGTAGCAGCATCGCGTCCGACATATACTTGATCGATTGTATATTCCGCTCTGATAGACCATCGAGTTCCTTTACTGACGGAGGAGCTGGGTGGACGCGGATGCGAGGAATCTTGGTATTGCACCATTGGATCAACCGTTTAGTAATCAATTCTCCTGAATCGGAACGTAGTTCAGCAACGTGTAATGGGTGATTGCGATTTTCCACATCAGCGATATGTCGAATCATACTATCCACCGCATCACTCTTTCGATTCAGGAAGTAGATTGTGATGAAACGAGGTTGTTCGTCGACAATGATCTGCCATATCTCTTCTTCTGTCCGTCGTAGATTAAACGTACGACATCGGAAAACAGACAGAAAGTTTCCTCGGAGCTCGACTTATTGTAGAATAAATCGGCTTCTGCTTCAGCTTCGTGCGACTACAGACCAAACAATTCTGCATAATTGATTTGTTGACAAGATTGAATGCATCCGGTTCACAACCTTGGGCATTTTGATGTGAGCTTCTCTGCCGTTCGAAAGATCGTCCCGTAAGTGGACTGTGACCAAACTGCTGGTGTAACTTTGCAAGTTCGTGTACTGTCACTGGCGATAAGTTGGTGCTCACTCCAACTGTATCTTGAGATGCTCGTTGACATTCATCATCGTTCGTTTGACGAATGTTGTTGTCTGACATTACATCGAGACCCATCGCGTGAGAAGATCGTACACCGGACGTAAAGTCCATCGACTGATCGAGACCTTCTGCGGATACCGCTACTGCTTTAGCTCGTTGAGCAATCGCATGCCGCGGTTGGTGAGTTCCGACGGTACTAACATCAGCATAGAGATAGTACAAATCTCTTTCCCGTCGCCCAATAATAACGTGTTCATCCGTATCACCATGCGTGAGGATAACCTTGTCTTTGGTGAAACTCACAATGTCCCCGGAGTCTCCAATGATACTACACACTGATGCAAGTGTGTCTTCGAGATCAGGAACATAAAGTGCGTTGTGTATTATCTTAATTCGCCCATTGGGTAAAACTACAGATACATCTCCAAAACCACAAACTGGAATTGTATGACTATCCGCTAGTTCCACCACAGTCCTCGTCTGCGTATACGTCAGCGAACTAAAGGCATGACGATTAGGTTGTCATCCAAACAGTTGCGCCTGTATCAGCAACCCACACACGATCCTTTGCTTGAACAGGTACACAGACAACCTTCTGTGCCGAGTGTGCGTTCACTATCGAAAACATATTTCCGATGTATGTGGCAGCATCTTATCAACAGAAGTAGGGTTGGGTAGGTCAAAGATTACCTTCATTGGTCAACACCGTTTGGCGGTAGACTCGTCCTCCGACGAATCATCACCTGCATCGCCACGGCTGGCAATGAATCACGAAAATCCGTGTCTAAACAAAGACTCTTTGCCGTGAGATAGCGTTTACAACCCGACTGCTTGTGTCCTCGTTTGCCACAGAAGTTGCATGTGAGATCTGTCTGTCTTTGCAGAAGAAGATGTGGACGACCTGAGTCCTGCGACTGCCTGGTCGAAGTGGAACTTCTACTCCACCGCTACTGCCTGATCCACCCGAGGCACCTTGCTTACGGCATTGAGAATTGGTGTGAGACGAGTTCGGATGCAAGGTACAAATATCCTCCGACTTCGCAACCTTGGCTTTCGCTTTCGCCTTCGCTTTCTTCGCCTTTGCCTTCATGGCCTTCTTTGTCCCATTCGGCCCACCGGCATCCATGGTGACGTTGAGTTGGACCAATTGGTTGAGGTCGGTCAAGATATTTGACACTGTTTCGAAGTAATGCGTTGGCTTTTGGTGGAATGGTCGCGGAGCATTCGGATTTGCAGCATCAATTGGATCTTGTATTAACGCCGGTTCCCATTCGGCATACGCAGAAGTGATCATTTTTCCGAGAAAAGGTACGAGGGTCCGTAGTTCAATTGTCTGCATCGTGATTTTTGCGACTAACCGGTTTAGTAGATCCTTGATTACGAGTTCGTCCGGTAAAGAGTTCAGTTTGAGTTCGAATAACTCAGTGAGGTCGGTCACAAACTGCTGAACGCTTTCTGCCGACTGACCGTTCGTACATTTCAGATCTACCAGCCGTTGCTCCCACATAGACGATTCGATCGGAGCTTGACCGCCAGCACTGAAAATTCGGCGAAGTCCATCGACTTTGCCTTTTGCTGACGCATAAGCTCTGACTCGATTCATGTCGCGTTTTGGGAAACATTCGCATAGAATTCCAACTGCGACGTTATTGTCCGCTTGTTGTGCACGGTAATCTTGCATCTCAGCACATA